>CM070482.1:4449264-4494264 GCA_036324585.1 Champsocephalus esox | reverse complement strand
AAGACAGACTGAAGACAGACTGAAGACAGACTGGCGAGCGGCTGAACGTTGATACTCAGAATCAGAGGCACTTTGGGGAGCGATGAAACACCAGGCGCTGCAAGGAGAGGATTACCAGACTGTGTTTCAGCACTTCAGTCAAATGCACCCAGACATCTGACGTCGCTCTTCAGTCAGAGGTCTGATAACCACACACGCTCACAGCAGCTCCGACTGGAACGGGGCGTCCACACTACAGCTTCAAAACATCTTGGAGCTGGGCGTGTCTGGAGCTTGGGGATTTTATTCAAGCAACGCGACCAACAACCAATCACATGAATCTCCCGCCCCCGACATACAAAGCAAAAACCCCGGGGATTTTATGCGAGCAATATATATATATATATATATAAACTCCCCAAACAGGCGAAAACCTACCAGTTTCCCCCACTGTCTCTGCCACCTCCCTCCATGCTGGTTCCTCCGGTTTGTGTCCCGGTAGGTGAAGAGGGTCTGGTCATACAAAACCGGGTGATCGCTACGGCGATAGTTAGTTTCTCCTCCAACTTTTTTTGAAATATAGAAATGAACGGCGGGATATCTCTCCCAGCTTAGACGCGGTTTGATTGGCTACGGCTTCAGCTGTCAGATTTTCCGAAACGGGATTTGATTGGCTGGCGCTGGCTACTCCGGCGTCTCCGGCGTCAGAAGTTGAACATTGTTCAACTTCTGACGCGGAGACGGTGGAGATGGACCGCTCTGCTACCCACAATTCAGTTCGGCGAAAAAGCGCGGCTACGTGACGTCACCCCGTTGAAAGTGAATGGGCAGTTCGAAGCTGTCGACGCTGTAGTGTGGACGGGCCGTAAGGGGTCGGTTGGGAAGGGGCGCCGGTTCAAGTCCAAGAGACAGGACACCTCTGCACTCATGCATGTGTATTGGACCTGTTGTACGTTCATGTGTGTTTTTGTGTCAATTGTATTTATATAACACCATTTTGATAATTGAATCTCCACTCATGACCCTTTGGAGCGGGGCTGTTATCGTTTATCTGTATCTCCATTCCACAAACTATTGATTTATCTCGGGGTGACAACTTTCCTTGTTTTGTATACAGGCTATTCCAACACACCTTTGCTCAAAGATCGATGAATAACTTACATTTGAAGCCGTATGTCGTGGACTCTTGTTTGAGACGAGGGTCGGCGTAGAGGTGAGGAGGCACATCAGGTGGCAGAGGTTTCAACTCCTACCTCTGACATATGTTCTTTTGCACCCCGGGGACTCAGTGTCCGTCCTTACAGCGGCGCACGAGACAGAGTTAGATTTGTGAAGTAGACTACAGATTGGTGATGGAGGAGTTTGGGTATGCCAGAGCAGGGGGGGCAAACTCAATTTCATCGCGGGCCACATTAGCATTAAGGTTGCATTAAAAGGGACATGTTGTAACTTTAAGACTATATACAAATATACATATATAAATATATAAAATAATGTATTACATTATATTATTACCTCCGAATTTGATTATTATCGAACAGGGTCATAACTTCATAAATATCTACGTCTGAAAGCAGAAGTCCAAGGTAAATAAATGCAAGTCTCTTCAGTGCGCATGTCACAAAACAAGATGCATTGTGGGACATGTAGTTTATGGGCTTCTGTAAAGCGGCATGTAACCGTATAATAAACGTATTCTACAGGTCTAAAGTACAGGTATTTGGGTTAAAAATGTAAGAAGTAGAAAGTACAGGTATTTGAGTTCAACATGTAAGAAGTAGAAAGTACAGGTATTTGAGTTCAACATGGAAGAAGTAGAAAGTACAGGTATTTGTGTTCAACATGTAAGAAGTAGAAAGTACAGGTATTTGAGTTCAACATGTAAGAAGTAGAAAGTACAGGTATTTGAGTTCAACATGTCAGAAGTAGAAAGTACAGGTATTTGTGTTCAACATGTGAGAAGTAGAAAGTACAGGTATTTGAGTTCAACATGTAAGAAGTATAAAGTACAGGTATCTCAGTTCAACATGTAAGAAGTAGAAAGTACAGGTATTTGTGTTCAACATGTAAGAAGTAGAAAGTACAGGTATTTGAGTTCAACATGTAAGAAGTAGAAAGTACAGGTATTTGAGTTCAACATGTGAAAAGTAGAAAGTAGAGGTATTTGAGTTCAACATGTAAGAAGTAGAAAGTACAGGTATTTGGGTTCAACATGTGAAAAGTAGAAAGTACAGGTATTTGAGTTCAACATGTAAGAAGTAGAAAGTACAGGTATTTGGGTTCAACATGTAAGAAGTAGAAAGTACAGGTATTTGAGTTCAACATGTGAGAAGTAGAATAAATATCTACGTCTGAAAGCAGAAGTCTAAGGCAAATAAATGCAAGTCTCTTCAGTGCGCATGTCACAAAACAAGATGCATTGTGGGACATGTAGTTTATGGGCTTCTGTAAAGCGGCATGTAACCGTATAATAAACGTATTCTATCGTTTGCAAGCACAAATGGACACCCCTGCCGTAGAGGGTTGGACTATGTTGTTTTGACAAAGCAAAGGTTCTACTTCAGAACTACTGGAAGACAGGAACTCTCACACCCGACACACTTTGCTTTCTGTAGAGGGTGTAGTCAGAGAAATGTGAGGCCGTCTCTCTGGAGGATCACTGAGGCAGTCAGAGAGGACTCCCAGGGTCATTGAGTGTATGTTCATTGACAGCAGTTGGAGAAACGTGGACGTCTCACACAGCGACCTCTAAACTGAAGCCAATGAGTGACTCCATTGGACCTTTTTTGTTGTACATTATTTAGCTGGAAGCTCCAAATATTCCCAGTGGGTTTCCCGCCTCTTCCTGCCCTCTTTATCATTTGTAATCTGTTATGCTGACAAACAATAAACAAAAACAAAATACAGTACTATTAGATGCTGTTGGTCTAAGGCAGGGGTGTCAAACTCAAGGCCCGGGGGCCAAATCCGGCCCGTGACTTCATTTCATGACGTGGCCCCAAAAGAGCTTGCAAAGAATAATGTGTTTATTATAAATGCCGATTTACAGAAGCACGTTGTCCATAAACTACATGTCCCACAATGCATCTCCAATTAGACTTTTATCTCAGAATTTCCGGTTTTTTCTTCTAAATATGACGTTAGTTTTTGTAAAAGTAACTTTTTTTTTCCAAATGTTACTTATTTTTTTCAATTTCACTTATTTTTTTGATTTGGACTTTTTTTCCAGAATGTGGCTTTTCTTTTTAAATAATGTTGTGACAATGTCACTGAAGAGACTTGCAATTATTGTCCCTAGACTTCTGCTTTCAGACATAGTTAATTATGAAGTTATTACCCTATCTGATAATAATCCAATGCAGAGGCAATGATGTAATATAATACATTATTTTATATATATGATATTTTTATATACGTATTTTATATAGTCTTAAAGTTACAACCGGCCCTTTGAGTGCAGCCATAATGCTGATGTGGCCCGCGATGAAATTGAGTTTGACACCCCCTGGTCTAAGGAAAGCCTTAAGTATTATATGTTTTTTAATCCAGACTCAAAACCTTATTACTCTCAACACGATGTTTTGGACGCAAGGCCTTATAATCACTGTTTTCTTATTTTAAAACTTCGTCTTTATCCGATTGAGTTGCATTTCTTTATCCCTGAGTCGGTGGTTTCTGTCCTGATGCTTCGAGAAACTGAGGATGAACCTTCAAGCCCCGGACACACCAAACCGATTTCGGCCGTCGATAGATGTCTGGCCGTCGATGAGCGTCCTGTCGCCCTACTCAGATTGGTGTGTCCCGCACCGTCGTGTCTTTTCGGCCGTGCCCGCACCTTTGAATCGGGAGCGGAGGCTGTCGGCAAAATAAATCACTCTGATTGGCTGTTCAGCTTAGCGAATCAGTGCATGAGAAGCAAAACGGAAGTGAGGTACGCAAACATACGATTAAGAAGGCACACACACACGGCTATTATTTTAACATAACATATAACATGTTTTCGATTATAAGTCGTTATGTGAAACAGTCTGTGATGGACGAGAGTGACAATGGAACGCACGCTATTGGTTGTTTGTTTATATCACGCAGTCTGTTCTTCTTCTCTCGGTTATCACGCAGTCTGTCTTCCGGTTTTTGCCTCTTTTGAATGATGAATACACACTCCCGCCCCCTGCTGGTAAGGAAATGTATTGCCACTCACGCATGCGCAGTTCGTACGTGCTTCTTGGCCGTGGGCTGAAGTCTTCGCGGTGTGTTCCAGTGCGACACGTGGCCAAGACGCAGAGACGCGAGGAGACAGTCTGGTCCGTCGGGACGTGTTCTTCGGTGTCAGTTTGGTGTGGAGCGGCCTTAAGGTGAAGCTTATCTATTTACCAGCTGATCTATGTTGAAATACCTAATATCACGATGTGTGTGTGGGGTGTTCAGGTTCACGCGTGGATAAAGTAGGTAGGATAGAGTGTGTTAGAGACATGTTTTGTGTTGGTTGTAAACTAAATATTTTCGAATTAATTTTGGTCGCAATACATTCTTTCGATTTATGAATTTGTATTAAATAAAATATTCTGAGAATAGTCTGGATTTATTGTGATGAGCTGTTATATGAGGAAGGGCTGGGACTGAGCCTCGGGTGGAATTGTCGTCATTTTTGTCTATTTGTTTGTTTAACTTTATGGAAGAAGTAAAGTAATCAGCCAAAGGAAAGCGAAGAATTCAGCGCCTGAAGAGGTTTATTTTGGACGGTTGTTACATTTGATGTCGAGAAGTGGAGCCCTCAGTTTTAAATATCCTACAAGAATGAAAGAGTGAAAAGAAGGCTATGTAAATTCTTCAGAGATGTCAAAAGTACACACATCCTTTACTCAAGTAGAAGTACAGATAGTCATGTTTATAAATACTCTGGTGTAAGTAGAAGTACTGACTAAACTTCTTTACTGAAAGAACAGGTATTTGAGTTCAACATGTGAGAAGTAGAAAGTACAGGTATTTGAGTTCAACATGTGAGAAGTAGAAAGTACAGGTATTTGGGTTCAACATGTAAGAAGTAGAAAGTACAGGTATTTGTGTTCAACATGTGAGAAGTAGAAAGTACAGGTATTTGAGTTCAACATGTAAGAAGTAGAACATACAGGTATTTGAGTTCAACATGTAAGAAGTAGAAAGTACAGGTATTTGTGTTCAACATGTAAGAAGTAGAAAGTACAGGTATTTGGGTTCAACATGTAAGAAGTAGAAAGTACAGGTATTTGAGTTCAACATGTAAGAAGTAGAAAGTACAGGTATTTGAGTTCAACATGTGAGAAGTAGAAAGTACAGGTATTTGAGTTCAACATGTGAGAAGTAGAAAGTACAGGTATTTGAGTTCAACATGTAAGAAGTAGAAAGTACAGGTATTTGTGTTCAACATGTAGAAGTAGAAAATATAGGTATTTGTGTTCAACATGTGAGAAGTAGAAAGTACAGGTATTTGAGTTCAACATGAGAGAAGTAGAACGTACAGGTATTTGAGTTCAACATGTAAGAAGTAGAAAGTACAGGTATTTGGGTTCAACATGTAAGAAGTAGAAAGTACAGATATTCGAGTTCAACATGTAAGAAGTAGAAAGTACAGGTGTTTGAGTTCAACATGTAAGAAGTAGAAAGTACAGGTATTTGTGTTCAACATGTGAGAAGTAGAAAGTACAGGTATTTGTGTTCAACATGTAAGAAGTAGAAAGTACAGGTATTTGTGTTCAACATGTGAGAAGTAGAAAGTACAGGTATTTGTGTTCAACATGTAAGAAGTAGAAAGTACAGGTGTTTGAGTTCAACATGTAAGAAGTAGAAAGTACAGGTATTTGAGTTCAACATGTAAGACTAGAAGTAGAAAGTACAGGTATTTGAGTTCAACATGTAAGAAGTAGAAAGTACAGGTATTTGTGTTCAACATGTAAGAAGTAGAAAGTACAGGTATTTGTGTTCAACATGTAAGAAGTAGAAAGTACAGGTATTTGAGTTCAACATGTGAGAAGTAGAAAGTACAGGTATTTGAGTTCAATATGTAAGAAGTAGAAAGTACAGGTATTTGTGTTCAACATGTAAGAAGTAGAAAGTACAGGTATTTGTGTTCAACATGAGAGAAGTAGAAAGTACAGGTATTTGGGTTCAACATGTAAGAAGTAGAAAGTACAGGTATTTGAGTTCAACATGTAAGAAGTAGAAAGTACAGGTATTTGAGTTCAACATGTGAGAAGTAGAAAGTACAGGTATTTGAGTTCAACATGTGAGAAGTAGAAAGTACAGGTATTTGGGTTCAACATGTAAGAAGTAGAAAGTACAGGTATTTGAGTTCAACATGTGAGAAGTAGAAAGTACAGGTATTTGAGTTCAACATGTAAGAAGTAGAAATACAGGTATTTGAGTTCAACATGTAAGAAGTAGAAAGTACAGGTATTTGTGTTCAACATGTAAGAAGTAGAAAGTACAGGTATTTGGGTTCAACATGAAGAAGTAGAAAGTACAGGTATTTGAGTTCAACATGTAAGAAGTAGAAAGTACAGGTATTTGAGTTCAACATGTGAGAAGTAGAAAGTACAGGTATTTGAGTTCAACATGTGAGAAGTAGAAAGTACAGGTATTTGAGTTCAACATGTAAGAAGTAGAAAGTACAGGTATTTGTGTTCAACATGTAAGAAGTAGAAAGTACAGGTATTTGTGTTCAACATGTGAGAAGTAGAAAGTACAGGTATTTGAGTTCAACATGAGAGAAGTAGAAACGTACAGGTATTTGAGTTCAACATGTAAGAAGTAGAAAGTACAGGTATTTGGGTTCAACATGTAAGAAGTAGAAAGTACAGGTATTCGAGTTCAACATGTAAGAAGTAGAAAGTACAGGTGTTTGAGTTCAACATGTAAGAAGTAGAAAGTACAGGTATTTGTGTTCAACATGTGAGAAGTAGAAAGTACAGGTATTTGTGTTCAACATGTAAGAAGTAGAAAGTACAGGTATTTGTGTTCAACATGTGAGAAGTAGAAAGTACAGGTATTTGTGTTCAACATGTAAGAAGTAGAAAGTACAGGTGTTTGAGTTCAACATGTAAGAAGTAGAAAGTACAGGTATTTGAGTTCAACATGTAAGAAGTAGAAAGTACAGGTATTTGAGTTCAACATGTAAGAAGTAGAAAGTACAGGTATTTGTGTTCAACATGTAAGAAGTAGAAAGTACAGGTATTTGTGTTCAACATGTAAGAAGTAGAAAGTACAGGTATTTGTGTTCAACATGTGAGAAGTAGAAAGTACAGGTATTTGAGTTCAATATGTAAGAAGTAGAAAGTACAGGTATTTGTGTTCAACATGTAAGAAGTAGAAAGTACAGGTATTTGTGTTCAACATGAGAGAAGTAGAAAGTACAGGTATTTGGGTTCAACATGTAAGAAGTAGAAAGTACAGGTATTTGAGTTCAACATGTAAGAAGTAGAAAGTACAGGTATTTGAGTTCAACATGTGAGAAGTAGAAAGTACAGGTATTTGAGTTCAACATGTGAGAAGTAGAAAGTTCAGGTATTTGGGTTCAACATGTAAGAAGTAGAAAGTACAGGTATTTGGGTTCAACATGTAAGAAGTAGAAAGTACAGGTATCTGAGTTCAACATGTAAGAAGTAGAAAGTACAGGTATTTGTGTTCAACATGTAAGAAGTAGAAAGTACAGGTATTTGTGTTCAACATGTAAGAAGTAGAAAGTACAGGTATTTGTGTTCAACATGTGGGAAGTAGAAAGTACAGGTATTTGTGTTCAACATGTAAGAAGTAGAAAGTACAGGTATTTGTGTTCAACATGTAAGAAGTCAAAGTAAAAAGTCGTCAGAAAAATAAGTAGTGGAGTAAAGTACTGGTACCAGAACAATGTACTTAAGTACAGTAACAAAGTATTTGCACTCCACTGCTTCCCCCCTCTGGAGTTCTGCCATTGGGTTTCTGTTCACTCCTCGAGGTCTCACTTTGGAGGCATTAAGGAATATCAAGTACGGGGAAACCGCAGGACAGAGCCTGAAAATGTCTGAAGGAATCACGTTTCCCACACGGTCTGGGAGCTCAGACATGAAATGAGCTGGACTGAAAACAAATGTCTAACTTACATGAAGAGTACAGAAAAGCTTTGGAAAGCGTTCCCAGTAATGCAATATAAACACACTTTGCGGTTAGCGCAGTTGATGTTTGACTACGAAATGTTAGGCTGCTGTCATGTTTCAGAGGCAGTCTTTGCTTCTCTCTGTCACTTCCACGCAGTTAAAGCTTCAACACATTAACGCCAACACTGGAACAGTCATTTTGTCAGCTGGAACCGTGTGCTCCGTTATTCAATGACTCAGGTAAGCCTCGCCGGGCTGAAGTGGAAAATGTATAATGATTAGAGCCGGTACAGATGGCTAACTCCGATCCAGATAGCTGCCGGTGTGTGTGTGTGTGTGTGTGTGTGTGTGTGTGTGTGTGAAACCTTTCCACTTGATGTTGGCAGCGTCACTTTTCAAACCACTTACAGCTTACTTGCCGCTACAGAGTCTTATTTAAAATGTCTGCCTCCACAAATCAAGTCATTATTTGGGGTGCAGTCGACTTGCCAGCGGTGTGAATCCAGTAATGCTGAATATACCAACGTTTTATGTTAGAAATGCATAATACGCCTCCCCAGCACATAGAAACTGCCGTATGCTACAGTAACTTGCATATGTTGGGCAATTTGCACAATTAGCATAGGTTGCATTAATTATCCTTACTAAGCATACCATTCTGGAGTGCTTTACGAGGCTATATAGAGGATGTTGAATAGATTCCTGACATTTCTAACATCAAATATGGCCGTTTTGAGTCCTTTTAAAGCTTTAAATCAACCCAACACGCATCAAAATCAGCCCGCCGTAGTACGAATACGGCCACTTTCTGGTTAAAACTACCATTTTCCATCCTGAAGATGTCAGAAATGCACTCAGCATGCTCAATCACCCCCAAAGCCCGTCCAAAATTATGCAAATCAGCCAAGCCATTTTGCAACTATTGTCTGCAGAGGCTATAATGCTAATTAGGGCTGATAGTGCAAAGGCCTTACAGTATAATCATTGTTTTATTATTTTAAAACTTCAAATGTTTCGTGTTGTATCTAATTGAATGGCATTTCTATATATTTATATAATTTTCTGTCATTTGTTTGTATTTTCTTCCATTTCTTTTTAATTTAAACATAAGTTCTTTGACTTTCTGTACAGCACCTTGAACTTACCTCTGTGTATAAAATGCTAAATACTGAACTAAAGTGCACTGCCTCTGTCCATGTGCTGGGAACCCCCACTATACATTTCTAAACGTTGGGGTAATCAACATTTCAGGGTTCAGAATAGCCCTCTATGAGCAAACAACCACTCTATGGTAAAATGGTATTTTAGTAAAATATTTGAGACGCACTACTAGCTTATTTGTTATGAACGAGACTTCACTTTAAAACAGGGAACATATTCTGAGTTAGAAACACCACATTGTTCGTTATGTGGACACAACTAACACGTGTAGTTTCATGTCTTAAGAATAGATCGTGTTAAATGGGGTGAAGCCTGCGAGCGAGTTCAGGGAGTTAGTTATCTAATCATCACTCATCGTGCTATGTGTATCTGTGGAGCGATGAGGCCCGAGCCTAGACGCCCAACTCAACTATATGCTGCTTCTAATAAACATAAGACACACGTGAGTTGTCTGACTGAAATGTTATTATGTGAGGATGACTATTCTTGTGGTGCTGCCTTATTACGCCCATATTGAGCAGAGCATGTTCAGACCAAAACTCATGTACAACTTCCTTACTTGCAATATGCAAGGCAAGGCAAGGCAAGGCAAGGCAAGGCAAGGCAAGGCAAGGCAAGGCAAGGCAAGGCAAGGCAAGGCAAGGCAAGGCAAGGCAAGGCAAGGCAAGGCAAGGCAAGGCAGGCAAGGCAAGGCAAGGCAAGGCAAGGCAAGGCAAGGCAAGGCAAGGCAAGGCAAGGCAAGGCAAGGCAATGTATATAGCACCTTTCAGCGCCAGGCAATTCAAGGTGCTTTACAAAAATGAAAGACATTCAGACAAAGGCATTTTAAAACAGTAAAAGATAATAAAAGAAACATTAAAAGAAAAAGTACATGAATACAAAGTTACAGTGCAGTTTAAGATGTGAATAGTTCACACAGAAGTTCCACTTTACTGATGAACACAACGGCTCAGTTTCAATTAAAAGCAGCTCAAAAAGACAAGTCTTCAGCCTGGATTTAAAAGTAGTCAGCACTAATTAGAGGGTTATTAAGGACACACCCTTAGGCGTATACTTGTAGAATACGGTCATGTAGAATAAGGCATTAATAAGAGTTTTATAACGACTAATAAAGAGCCAATATACTGCTAATATGCCTATGTTAATGAACAACTAGTTGATGGTGAATATAGACCTTAATATAAAGTGGATACAACGCATCTAACGGGGGAGAAAGTGACAAAGGACACGCTCACGGTCCATTTCTCTAAAGCCAAACACTCCTGGCCATCACCCACCCCTCCCTGTGCAATGACACATCGGAGACAGTGAACGCACCGTTACCAATACTTCTCATTCTGATCTGTCGGGCTGCGTCTCAGTCCTGTGACGATGCATCATGCAGAGGATGTGGTGTTCGTGGAGTGTCTCACAACAGATATGATAATGCTGTCGTCTTGACCACCAGGCTTTGTTTGTGTCCTTGCGCCGTTGAGTTGTTAGCAACAAGATACTTACTGTAGAAACATGTGATGGGATTGTTGTTGGGAGAGTCATCTTAACTTTCGCCAGCAGAAAGGACACAGCTCTGACATAAGAAAACTTCCGTAGAAGTACTCAGATCGTGTACTTTGATTGAAAGTAGAAGTACTCAGATCTTGTACTTTAGTAAAAGTAGAAGTACTCAGGTCTTGTACTTGAGTAAAAGTAGAAGTACTCAGATCGTGTACTTGATTGAAAGTAGAAGTACTCAGATCTTGTACTTGAGTAAAAGTAGAAGTACTCGGGTCTTGTACTTGAGTGAAAGTAGAAGTACTCATGTCTTGTACTTGAGTAAAAGTAGAAGTACTCAGATCTTGTACTTGAGTAAAAGTAGAAGTACTCAGATCGTGTACTTGAGTAAAAGTAGAAGTACTCAGATCTTGTACTTGAGTAAAAGTAGAAGTACTCAGATCTTGTACTTGAGTAAAAGTAGAAGTACTCAGGTCTTGTACTTGAGTGAAAGTAGAAGTACTCAGGTCTTGTACTTGAGTAAAAGTAGAAGTACTCAGATTTTGTACTTCAGTAAAAATAGAAATACTCAGATCTTGTACTTCAGTAAAAATAGAAATACTCAGATCGTGTACTTGAGTAAAAGTAGAAGTACTCAGATCTTGTACTTGAGTAAAAGTAGAAGTACTCAGATCTTGTACTTGAGTAAAGTAGAAGTACTCAGATCTTGTACTTGAGTAAAAAGTAGAAGTACTCAGATCTTGTACTTGAGTAAAAGTAGAAGTACTCAGATCTTGTACTTGAGTAAAAGTAGAAGTACTCAGATCTTGTACTTGAGTAAAAGTAGAAGTACTCAGATCTTGTACTTGAGTAAAAGTAGAAGTACTCAGATCGTCGTAGAAAATTGTAATGTAAGGGTTTATCTTTGTTGTGTGTGATCTACTTTGAACACTCGTGTGGATGTGCGCGTGTGTGTTTTCCCACATGTTGATGTATGGGGAGGCAGGGAGTCTCCCCTCCGTCGAGTAGAGAGGACACACCCTCACCCTCCTATAACCTCTGACCTCCTTTAGCTGGCGATCGGGTTTTTATAAGTCCAAAAAAGTTGGAATACTTGTAGCACTTTTCTCCCCTTGCTGAGTCTCACGAATGATATGTCGCATTGTACGCATGTGTCACACAATTCAACATGTCCTACATTTTCTGTAAACAAAAACAAATCCTCGTAATGGTATGTATGTTCTTAGTATATGTTGTTCGTACTGTTTGCCATCATTATTCATTTCAAGCAGTCATTTTCTTAACAAGCAATCTTATTTATATTAATCCAAAAAAGTCTAAATATTACGAGGCACTTTCCCCTTGATGATTGAGTACAGCGTGTTGGATCCACAGCCAGGCGGAGAGAGACGGGACAGCGTGAAGAAAGGGAAGAGCGCATGCGCACTGAGGCTGTGGGAGGAGCCTCAACACTCACATCAATATAACATGCTTATTTCTGTTGTAATTAAACTGCATTGCCTTGAATCTGATCTGTGGTTTAACATGTGTTCGCGGGGGTCGGCACGTGTTGAACATGTCTCTCCTTCCTCTCCACATGTCCCCTCTTGTTTGTTGAGGTGTGTTCAATGTGTAAATACGCTGATTCTGAGGTGGGTTTTTGGGTCAAACCGTGTTTTCCTCCTCAGTCACATGACGACCTGCGCGCGCACACATCTGGACGGGTCGTTTCTGTGTGTATTGTTCCTCTCCCTGCGTGGTGTGTGTGTGTGTGTGTGTGTGGGTCAGTGTGGTGTGTGTGTGGGGGGGGGGTCAGTGTGTGTGTGTGTGTGTACACAGCAGACGTTGCACACTGATGTGTTTTGCAGATTTGTTTTCCTCTCTCTCTCTCTCTCTCTCTCTCTCTCTCTCTCTCTCTCTCTTTCTTTCCTTCCTGCTTCTTTCTCTCACACCACCACCTCAAACCATAATTCAAATTCAAATATAGCTTTATTGACATGAACATACAGTCATTGTAAGCATTGTACAAATATGGACAATTACAACATGCACCCATACATACACATTTGAACAAAAGCAGAAGTAACATTGACAAGGAAAATATTGCACTTTTTTAACGGGAATGAAATTATTATTTATTTACTAAAGTGAGGATAAAAAGTGACAGATTACTTGAGTAAAAGTAGAAGTACTCAGGTCTTGTACTTGAGTAAAAGTACAAGTACTCACATCTTGTACTTGAGTAAAAGTATAAGTACTCAGATCTTCTACTTGAGTAAAAGTAGAAGTACTCAGATCTTGTACTTGAGTCAAAGTAGAAGTACTCAGATGTTGTACTTGAGTAAAAGTAGAAGTACTCAGGTCTTGTACTTGAGTAAAAGTAGAAGTACCAGAGTGTAGGAATACTCTGTCACAGTAAAAGTACTCATTCAAAATGTTCCTCAAGTGAAAGTAGAAAGTATTCTCATCTAAATATAGTAAAGACAGTGAAAGTAGTCGTTGTGCAGATTGGTCCATTTCAGAATAATATATATGATGTGTTTTATAATGATTGATCATGAAAGTGTTCTCAGAGCTGGTGGAGGTGCAGCTAGTCTGAAGTACTTTGTAGACTGCAGGGTAGCTGGTGGAGGTGCAGCTAGTCTGAAGTACTTTGTAGACTGCAGGGTAGCTGGTGGAGGTGCAGCTAGTCTGAAGTACTTTGTAGACTGCAGGGTAGCTGGTGGAGGTGCAGCTAGTCTGAAGTACTTTGTAGACTGCAGGGTAGCTGGTGGAGGTGCAGCTAGTCTGAAGTACTTTGTAGACTGCAGGGTAGCTGGTGGAGGTGCAGCTAGTCTGAAGTACTTTGTAGACTGCAGGGTAGCTGGTGGAGGTGCAGCTAGTCTGAAGTACTTTGTAGACTGCAGGGTAGCTGGTGGAGGTGCAGCTAGTCTGAAGTACTTTGTAGACTGCAGGGTAGCTGGTGGAGGTGCAGCTAGTCTGAAGTACTTTGTAGACTGCAGGGTAGCTGGTGGAGGTGCAGCTAGTCTGAAGTACTTTGTAGACTGCAGGGTAGCTGGTGAAGGTGCAGCTAGTCTGAAGTACTTTGTAGACTGCAGGGTAGCTGGTGAAGGTGCAGCTAGTCTGAAGTACTTTGTAGACTGCAGGGTAGCTGGTGGAGGTGCAGCTAGTCTGAAGTACTTTGTAGACTGCAGGGTAGCTGGTGAAGGTGCAGCTAGTCTGAAGTACTTTGTAGACTGCAGGGTAGCTGGTGAAGGTGCAGCTAGTCTGAAGTACTTTGTAGACTGCAGGGTAGCTGGTGGAGGAGCAGCTAGTCTGAAGTACTTTGTAGACTGCAGGGTAGCTGGTGGAGGTGCAGCTAGTCTGAAGTACTTTGTAGACTGCAGGGTAGCTGGTGAAGGTGCAGCTAGTCTGAAGTACTTTGTAGACTGCAGGGTAGCTGGTGGAGGTGCAGCTAGTCTGAAGTACTTTGTAGACTGCAGGGTAGCTGGTGAGGTGCAGCTAGTCTGAAGTACTTTGTAGACTGCAGGGTAGCTGGTGGAGGTGCAGCTAGTCTGAAGTACTTTGTAGACTGCAGGGTAGCTGGTGGAGGTGCAGCTAGTCTGAAGTACTTTGTAGACTGCAGGGTAGCTGGTGAAGGTGCAGCTAGTCTGAAGTACTTTGTAGACTGCAGGGTAGCTGGTGGAGGTGCAGCTAGTCTGAAGTACTTTGTAGACTGCAGGGTAGCTGGTGGAGGTGCAGCTAGTCTGAAGTACTTTGTAGACTGCAGGGTAGCTGGTGGAGGTGCAGCTAGTCTGAAGTACTTTGTAGACTGCAGGGTAGCTGGTGAAGGTGCAGCTAGTCTGAAGTACTTTGTAGACTGCAGGGTAGCTGGTGAAGGTGCAGCTAGTCTGAAGTACTTTGTAGACTGCAGGGTAGCTGGTGGAGGTGCAGCTAGTCTGAAGTACTTTGTAGACTGCAGGGTAGCTGGTGAAGGTGCAGCTAGTCTGAAGTACTTTGTAGACTGCAGGGTAGCTGGTGAAGGTGCAGCTAGTCTGAAGTACTTTGTAGACTGCAGGGTAGCTGGTGAAGGAGCAGCTAGTCTGAAGTACTTTGTAGACTGCAGGGTAGCTGGTGGAGGAGCAGCTAGTCTGAAGTACTTTGTAGACTGCAGGGTAGCTGGTGGAGGTGCAGCTAGTCTGAAGTACTTTGTAGACTGCAGGGTAGCTGGTGAAGGTGCAGCTAGTCTGAAGTACTTTGTAGACTGCAGGGTAGCTGGTGGAGGTGCAGCTAGTCTGAAGTACTTTGTAGACTGCAGGGTAGCTGGTGAAGGTGCAGCTAGTCTGAAGTACTTTGTAGACTGCAGGGTAGCTGGTGGAGGTGCAGCTAGTCTGAAGTACTTTGTAGACTGCAGGGTAGCTGGTGAAGGTGCAGCTAGTCTGAAGTACTTTGTAGACTGCAGGGTAGCTGGTGAAGGAGCAGCTAGTCTGAAGTACTTTGTAGACTGCAGGGTAGCTGGTGGAGGAGCAGCTAGTCTGAAGTACTTTGTAGACTGCAGGGTAGCTGGTGGAGGTGCAGCTAGTCTGAAGTACTTTGTAGACTGCAGGGTAACTGGTGAAGGTGCAGCTAGTCTGAAGTACTTTGTAGACTGCAGGGTAGCTGGTGGAGGTGCAGCTAGTCTGAAGTACTTTGTAGACTGCAGGGTAGCTGGTGGAGGTGCAGCTAGTCTGAAGTACTTTGTAGACTGCAGGGTAGCTGGTGGAGGTGCAGCTAGTCTGAAGTACTTTGTAGACTGCAGGGTAGCTGGTGGAGGAGCAGCTAGTCTGAAGTACTTTGTAGACTGCAGGGTAGCTGGTGGAGGAGCAGCTAGTCTGAAGTACTTTGTAGACTGCAGGGTAGCTGGTGAAGGTGCAGCTAGTCTGAAGTACTTTGTAGACTGCAGGGTAGCTGGTGAAGGTGCAGCTAGTCTGAAGTACTTTGTAGACTGCAGGGTAGCTGGTGAAGGTGCAGCTAGTCTGAAGTACTTTGCAGACTGCAGGGTAGCTGGTGGATTTACTCCAGGTGGAACTAAAGTCTGATTCAACACTTGATTAGATTTCAGAATAACTAAAGGTATTAATACATGTAGCGCAGTAAGAATGTTCCAGACCAGGTTACATTCTGGGCGCAGCATGATGAAAAGTGGCTCTGCTTCTCCACATGTTGGCACAGCTGCATTCCTGATGCCAGAAAGATGATAAGCTGCTTGTTCATACCGATGGAAATGAATGTCTCCTTGATGAGGAATAAGGAAAGGAATGATGCTTCCTTTGTAGTCGTCTGTTTATGCTGCCCCTTCCTTTCTTCTCTCCTTCTCCTCACAACAACAAGGGCGGAGCTAACGTCCCGCAGACAGACGCTTATCCACCGACAACAGGCCCCGAGGAGAGGAGCAGTAATGAGCATAATGATGATGAACGATGACGTCGCAGTCTGACAGGTACAGAGGGAAACAAAGGCCGAGAGGGTCCGGTTCCCCTCCGGTTCGGATTCTCCGTGAGCCTTTTATCTGGAGGAGAAAAACAACATGCAATTTCCCAAGACACCCACATGCATTCCTCCCAAGACTGTACACAGAAGAGTGTGTGTGTGTGTGTGCGCGTGTGTGGGTGTGTGTGTGTGTGTGTGTGTGTGTGTGTGTGTGTGTGTGGGTGTGTGTGTGTGTGTGTGTGTGTGTGTGTGGCCTAGCATGACTCTACTTGTGGGGACCTAAATCTGTTTACATAGTCACGTGTGGGGACTCGCCTCCCTTATGGGGACAAAATGGAGGTCCCCATGAGGGGGATCATTAATGTTAGGGTGAAGACTTGGTTTAGGGTAAGGTTAAGGGTTAGGGTTAGGGTTAGGCATGTGTTGGTTATGGTTAAGGTTAGGATAAGTCTCCAGGAAATGCATGTAAGTCAATGTAATGTCCCCTGAAGTGATGTATACATGGTGTGTGTGTGTGTGGTGTGTGTGTGTGTGTGTGTTTATATGAAAAGCACTTAAAGATATTTTGTTGTAGATTATTCAATTTACTTAAGTCAGTGAGTGACTTCGGTGTGTGTGTGTGTGTGTTTGTGTGTGTGTGTGTGTGTGTGTGTGTGTGTGACCTTTACTCCAGATGTTTTTTCCTCTATAATTGCATCACACAGATGGCTGCTAACGATGATTCCTTCTCATCTAGTTGAAGTCCAGAATATTATGTCCCTCCCTAATGAGCTTTGGAAAGGACCCTGATAAGAGCTTCCTGTTCCCGCTCTAACTGGATGCACGGATGCAAAGGAACAGTGTAATTAGCGTAGCCGCCGTTAGCTTCGGTTGTTCCTGTGTGTCTGAGGCTCGGAGCCTGATTACCCCAACGCTCAGGAAATGCCTCTCTGAATGAGTTTCCTTTTCTGCCAGCTGACACAGATTCTGTTTTCAGACTGCTAACGCCACGAACAACCTCTCTCTCTCTCTCTCTCTCTCTCCTCTCTCTCTCTCTCTCCTCTCTCTCTCTCTCTATATCTCTATCTCTATCTCTATCTATCCATCCATCTATCTCTCTCTCTCTCTTTCTATCAATCAATCAATCAATCATCAATCAATGTTTATTTATATAGCCCAATATCACAAATGTTACATTTGTCTCAGTGGTATTTACAGTGTGTACAGAATATCAGTATGACAATACGACACCCTCTGTCCTTAGACCCTCTGTCCTTAGACCCCTCCTAGACCCTCACATCGTGCAAGGAAAAACTTCCAAAGAAAACCCAGTTTAAAGGGAAAAATGGGAGAAACCTCAGGGAGAGCAACAGAGGAGGGATCCCTCTCCCAGGACGGACAGACGTGCAATAGATGCCGTGTGTAAATTGAAAAGATAATACATTTGCAACATAGGTAGTCCAAATGTTTGGAAATGCATGTGTGTATAATAGGAAGATGAATCCACGAGGATATCCATCCAGGACCGATGATCCAGGACCACAGCCACGACTCAAGATCCAGGGCTCGCGATCCAGGACTCAGGACCGCAGGATCATCCATGACTCCGGATCCCAGCGTATATAGACACCAAAAAGAAAGACACTTTGGGGAAGCTGGGTTAATCGGAACATGAGAGTACACAGGTACAGACAGAGAGAAGGAAGAAGTAAGATGTCCCCCGACAAACTAAGCCTATATCAGCAAAACTAGGGGCTGAATCTAATCAGCCCTAACTATAAGCTTTATCAAAAAGGAAGGTCTTAAGCGCACTCTTAAAAACGGATAGGGTGTCTGCCGCCCGAACACAAACTGGAAGCTGATTCCACAAATGTGGAGCTTGATAAGAAAAGGCTCTGGCTCCCATTGTACTTTTAGAGACTCTAGGAACAACCAATAACCCTGCATTCTTGGAACGCAATGCCCTAGTAGGACAGTAGGGTATAATGAGTTCTTTAAGGTAAGATGGCGCCTGTCCATTAAGGGCTTTGTAGGCGAGAAGAAGAATTTTAAATTCTATCCTGTGTTCTATAGGGAGCCAGTGTAAGGCAGCCAGAACAGGAGTAATGTGGTCCCTTCTCCTAACTCTGGTTAGTACACGAGCCGCAGCATTTTGAATCAGCTGAAGCGACTTGACTGACTTCTTGGTACTCCCTGATAGTAAAGAGTTACAATAATCCAGCCTAGAAGTAACAAATGCATGGACTAGTTTCTCTGCATCGTTTTGAGGCAAGATATGCCTGATTTTTGCAATGTTACGTAGATGGAAGTAGGCGGTCCTTGAAATTGATGTTATGTGGGCGTTAAAGGATAAATCCTGATCAAATATAACACCAAGATTCCTTACAGTCTCACTGGAGGCCAAATTAATGCCATCCATAGTTAGTATATCTTTAGATAATTTGTTTCGTAGATTCTTCGGGCCAAGTACAATAACTTCAGTTTTGGTCGTGTTTAACATCAAAAAGTTTAAGGTCATCCACGTTTTTAAGTCCTTAAGGCAGTCTTGAATTTTATTTAGATGATTAATTTCATCAGGCTTGATTGATAGATATAGTTGAGTATCATCCGCATAACTTAAAATGAAAGTTTACAGAATGATTCCTTATAATATTGCCTAACGGAAGCATATATAATGTGAACAAAATAGGTCCGAGCACTGAGCCCTGTGGCACTCCATGGCTAACTTTGGTTTGCGTGGAAGATTCATCGTGACACGTACAAACTGAGAGCGTTCAGATAGATAGGACCTAAACCAGCCTAAAGCAGTTCCCTGTATGCCAACTAAGTGCTCTAGTCTTTGCAATAGGATATCATGGTCGGTAGTATCAAATGCAGCACTAAGATCGAGCAAAACAAGAATAGAGACAAGTCCCTTGTCTGAGGCTATTAGAATATCATTTGTGACTTTAACCAGAGCTGTCTCTGTGCTATGATGTGTTCTAAAGCCAGACTGAACATCTTCAAATAAATCATTGTTTTTTAAGTAATCACACAGCTGTTTTGCGACCGCTTTCTCAAGAACTTTTGAGAGGAACGGAAGATTAGAAATAGGTCTATAGTTGGCTAAAACCTCTGGATCGAGGTTGTGCTTTTTAAGAAGCGGTTTTATCACTGCTACTTTGAATGATTGTGGAACATAGCCTGATAATAAAGACATATTCATAATATTTAATAAAGAAGTGCTAATTAATGGAAAAACTTCCTTCAACAGCTTAGTTGGAATTGGGTCTAACATGCACGTTGATGGTTTAGAAGAGAGAATCATTGAATGTAATTGTTCAAGGTTAATGGCTGAAAAGCATTCTAGTTTACTATCTCGTGTAATATTAGAACTTACGATTCCGGGAGCTGTTGATAACACTATACTGGTCAGTATAGTGTTATCTATCCATCCATCCATCCATCCATCCATCCATCCATCTCTCTCTCTCTCTCTCTCTCTCTCTCTCTCTATATATCTATATATATATATATATATCTCTGTCTATCTATCCTTCTCTCTCTCTCTATCTATATATCCATCCATCTCTCTCTCTCTCTCTCTCTCTCTCTATCTATCTATCATTCTCTCTCTCTCTATCTATCTATCCATCCATCTCTCTATCTCTCTTTCTATCTCTCTCTATCCATCCATCTATCTCTCTCTCTCTATCCATCTATCTATCCATCCATCCATCCATCCATCCATCTATCTCTCTCTCTCTCTCTCTCTCTCTCTCTATCTCTATCTATCTCTATCCATCTCTCTCTCATCTCTCTCTCTCTCTATCTCTCTCTATCCATCCATCTCTCTCTCTCTCTATCCATCTATCTATCCATCCATCTATCTCTCTCTCTCTCTCTATCTATCTATTTATCTCTCTCTCTCCATCTATCCATCTGATTATTAGAACTCGAAAACAATCACAGCAGTCAGAGTATTAAGATCCACTGTATCTACTGTTTTCATATGAGGTGTTATTGCTTTGGATCTCAGACATCTATCAGATAAACGTTGTTGACCGCTGAGGACAGTTTGTTGGGTCTTTCATGAGACATATAAAAACATACATATAAAACATATAAAGTTTTGCAGCAGTAGATTATAGAAATGCACGTCCTTTGTATCATTCTAAAAAAAGGCCAACTTGCTCATTAAAAAGTGTTGTCCTGTTAAAGATATGGGTTGATGCCGTGAAAAGCTTTACACTGCTATAACAGACTCTACAGAATAAGAGCCTCGGTCCTTTCAAAGTCACCCTCTGTCTGTTTGCGAGCCACACTTCTCACAGCTGGCTCAGTGCAACTCCACACAGCTCAGCGTCCATGACAGATGTGTTGCTAAGAGTTCAGAGAGCAGCGTGCAGCGTCTTGTTAAACCTCTGAAGGATCCTTATTTGTGCGGAGGGACGCCATGATGATAGATGCAGACCTCAGCTTCTACAGGAGGGCTATTATGTATTTTAATTTGACAGTAATATATGATCCTCCCACTCAAAGACATGCAACTGCTGAAAGAGGCACTTTCACAAAGGAGAATCTGATGGAGGTAGGGACACACGCTGGCTGACGTGATTTATGACTGACAAGGGGCGCAGGGTCAAACTCCTTCTGTACACACACACACGCACACGCACACACACACACACACACACACACGCACACACACACTGAACAATATATATCCGTGATTCAATCACAGGTTCATGGCCTTTTGAAACGCTCATCCAACTCTGATTGATTGTAAGAGAAAAAGAAAACATAAATCTGGGCAAGAATGGACAGAGCAGTGGGAGAAAGCATCGAACAATATCTTATAACAACTCTTATCTACTGTCAAATACACACACACACACACACACACACATGCACTCACACACACACACACACACACACTCCTGTTTCTACTGTTTACACAAACACTCAGACACACAGGCCCAGTGGCGTAACAAGGTTGTGATTGGCTCCGGTGCAAATATTTTTATTGGGCCCCCCCCGCCCCCCCCAACTCAGCGTTGCTTGCTTTTCTCCCTCTCTCTCTCTCTCTCTCTCTCTCTCTCCTCTCTCTCTCTCTCTCTCTCTCTCTCTCTCTCTCTCTCTCTCTCTCTCTCTCTCTCTCTCTCAAAAATATAGCCTACTTATGCAAACAACATAAAACGGGAGCAAGAATATCCCTATGTCCTCTAAAAGCTAAGTTACAAGTGGCCAGAGTGATTGCAATGTTGACAATACGCTCAAGTACCTGTCTCCAGTAATTAGCAGCATTCCTTGCATTCCTCTCCATGTTTGCATCGATTCTCCCGTTTTTCTTCCACTGGTCATCTGACACACGCTCCGACATGGACCTGAAATTGTGCGTGTGAGTCAATCCTCGCAGACAACGCATGTCCACGCATCACTGTAGAACGGTGCACCTCGGTCTGCGAACAGCCAGCACGGCTCACAACAGGCACAGTCCAGGGTGGGGGAGTAACGCAGCCATGTCCGTGGCAGTTTGATACCTGCTCTGGTCGTGGTGGTGTAATACATCTCGGAGAATCACCTGTTTCCTTGATGTGTGTCTCCTACATGGACCTGTTGCTATAATATAGCCTTTGATCTTGGCGTCGGGGGTCTCAATAGCGCCATAGAGTCCCCTATCGGTTGGGGGCGGGGCCCTTGCGGAAACTGTAGGACCACCGCCGGGCACAGCCAAATCCATCCTCTCCTCCTGGCTCATGGCTGCAGAAGAAGGTCGCACAGCCACGGATACAGCTTCCCTTGTGGAGCTAGATGATGGTGAGGCAGGTGAGCTATCGTTAGCCTCCGGCTCCGGCTGCCGCTGCGCGTCAACATTACCAACGTTAGTGTTCGATTTCGAGGACGATGTATGACAAAAAAAACTGTCTAATTTTGTCAGTTTAGCCGTTACATCTCCTTGTTCTCTCTTGTCCTTTCTCTTTTGAGCGCCGCTCTTGTGTTTTGGTTTGCTGTACATTATAAATGCAAGCTATTCAATGTGTTATAATTCTGCCGATCTTGCTGCTGCTATAGCTGTGTAGTACATATAACTTTTGATGTTGATTAAACGGTTCGCTAGGTATCACATGACATGAAAGGGAGCAAGGTCATTGGACAGAAAAATAAAAAAATAATTTAGCTTGCTAGGTTACTTGGAAGACTGCGTGAACCAGTCAATGCCATTGGGGCCCCGAAATAAAATATATATAAAATAAAAATAAATTATATATATAATTTTTCTTTTTCTTTTTCTTTGCATGGGCCCCACCGGCTGCACCGGCGATAGTTACGCCACTGCACAGGCCTTTAAACACTGTTGCCTTTTGTCTCAGAGTTTTCCCCCGCTCCTGTATTGGTCAGTAGTTATTTGCGGTGATTTCACTGATGCCCCGCAGGCTCGGCTGGGAATGAAACAGACTCCTTTAAGCTCTGCTGTCGAGGATAAAACAGCAGACTCTGCCCTGAGGAGGAGCTTTCAGCTGTAACTCTTCAGGTTAGCGTTAACTCAAGAGCTTTGAAGAAACTGCTCACCTTTCTGAAGACATTAAGGACTGGGAGGAACAGATAGTGTGTGTGTGTGTGTGTGTGTGTGTGTGTTTGTGTGTGTGTGTGTGTGTGTGTGTGTGTGTGTGTGTGTGTGTGTGTGTGTGTGTGTGGAGCAGAAAGTCCTCAGTGTCTCACAGTATAATCTCAGGTGAGGTTTCCCCCCTCAGAGTCTGCTCACATGAAAACATCAGATTTAATGACAGGGTTCTGTTTCTGTCCCGGAGCTAAACCCTGACCCACCTTCCTCACCCAGAGGGAAACCCTGACAGAGGGGTCAAGAGACGACGATAAAGTAGACCCGCCCTCCTTCAAAATGCCAGAGGTTGTGCTGAGGGTGAAAGGCAGCAGAGATGGCGAAAGTAAACACATCCTTTACTCAAGTACAAGTAAGTACCGACTAAACTTCTCTACTCAAGTGAAAGTAAAGAGGCTTTGAAGTGTCCTTCAGTAAAAAGTACCCATAGCTAGCAGCTGCTTTAAAGAGTACCTGACCTCCCTTTATATCAATAGAACAATAATGTCATTGTTAGCGAATGAATGTTTCCATGGTGACCAACGGCAACATGACAACGTTTCCATTGGTCCCTCTTCTTTAGAGAAGACCAGGAAGTGATGGATACACGGATCGTGTTCCAACCAATAGGCACGCAGTGACTCTAAAGAATAATGATCACGCACCAACACACATTCAGACTAAAGGAACCAGCTGTTTGGGAAATGAGAGAAGTAGAAAGTACAGGTATTTGAGTTCAACATGTAAGAAGTAGAAAGTACAGGTATTTGAGTTCAACATGTAAGAAGTAGAAAGTACAGGTATTTGAGTTCAACATGTAAGAAGTAGAAAGTACAGGTATTTGAGTTCAACATGTAAGAAGTAGAAAGTACAGGTATTTGAGTTCAACATGTGAGAAGTAGAAAGTACAGGTATTTGAGTTCAACATGTGAGAAGTAGAAAGTACAGGTATTTGAGTTCAACATGTAAGAAGTAGAAAGTACAGGTATTTGAGTTCAACATGTAAGAAGTAGAAAGTACAGGTATTTGTGTTCAACATGTGAGAAGTAGAAAGTACAGGTATTTCAGTTCAACATGTAAGAAGTAGAAAGTACAGGTATTTCAGTTCAACATGTAAGAAGTAGAAAGTACAGGTATTTCAGTTCAACATGTAAGAAGTAGAAAGTACAGGTATTTGAGTTCAACATGTGAGAAGTAGAAAGTACAGGTATTTGTGTTCAACATGTAAGAAGTAGAAAGTACAGGTATTTGTGTTCAACATGTGAGAAGTAGAAAGTACAGGTATTTCAGTTCAACATGTAAGAAGTAGAAAGTACAGGTATTTCAGTTCAACATGTAAGAAGTAGAAAGTACAGCGTATTTGAGTTCAACATGTGAGAAGTAGAAAGTACAGCTATTTGAGTTCAACATGTGAGAAGTAGAAAGTACAGCTATTTGTGTTCAACATGTGAGAAGTAGAAAGTACAGGTATTTGAGTTCAACATGTAAGAAGTAGAAAGTACAGGTATTTCAGTTCAACATGTAAGAAGTAGAAAGTACAGCTATTTGAGTTCAACATGTGAGAAGTAGAAAGTACAGGTATTTGAGTTCAACATGTAAGAAGTAGAAAGTACAGGTATTTGAGTTCAACATGTAAGAAGTAGAAAGTACAGGTATTTGAGTTCAACATGTGAGAAGTAGAAAGTACAGGTATTTGAGTTCAACATGTGAGAAGTAGAAAGTACAGGTATTTGAGTTCAACATGTAAGAAGTAGAAAGTACAGGTATTTGAGTTCAACATGTAAGAAGTAGAAAGTACAGGTATTTGAGTTCAATATGTGAGAAGTAGAAAATACAGGTATTTGAGTTCAACATGTAAGAAGTAGAAAGTACAGGTATTTGAGTTCAACATGTAAGAAGTAGAAAGTACAGGTATTTGAGTTCAACATGTAAGAAGTAGAAAGTACAGGTATTTGTGTTCAACATGTGAGAAGTAGAAAGTACAGGTATTTGAGTTCAACATGTGAGAAGTAGAAAGTACAGGTATTTGAGTTCAACATGTAAGAAGTAGAAAAGTACAGGTATTTGAGTTCAACATGTAAGAAGTAGAAAGTACAGGTATTTGTGTTCAACATGTAAGAAGTAGAAAGTACAGGTATTTGAGTTCAACATGTAAGAAGTAGAAAGTACAGGTATTTGAGTTCAACATGTGAGAAGTAGAAAAGTACAGGTATTTGAGTTCAACATGTAAGAAGTAGAAAGTACAGGTATTTGAGTTCAACATGTAAGAAGTAGAAAGTACAGGTATTTGAGTTCAACATGTAAGAAGTAGAAAGTACAGGTATTTGAGTTCAACATGTGAGAAGTAGAAAGTACAGGTATTTGAGTTCAACATGTAAGAAGTAGAAAGTACAGGTATTTGAGTTCAACATGTAAGAAGTAGAAAGTACAGGTATTTGTGTTCAACATGTGAGAAGTAGAAAGTACAGGTATTTCAGTTCAACATGTAAGAAGTAGAAAGTACAGGTATTTCAGTTCAACATGTAAGAAGTAGAAAGTACAGGTATTTGAGTTCAACATGTGAGAAGTAGAAAGTACAGGTATTTGTGTTCAACATGTAAGAAGTAGAAAGTACAGGTATTTGTGTTCAACATGTGAGAAGTAGAAAGTACAGGTATTTGAGTTCAACATGTAAGAAGTAGAAAGTACAGGTATTTGAGTTCAACGTGTAAGAAGTAGAAAGTACAGGTATTCGGGTTCAACATGTAAGAAGTAGAAAGTACAGATATTTGAGTTCAACATGTGAGAAGTAGAAAGTACAGCTATTTGAGTTCAACATGTGAGAAGTAGAAAGTACAGGTATTTGAGTTCAACATGTAAGAAGTAGAAAGTACAGGTATTTGAGTTCAATATGTGAGAAGTAGAAAATACAGGTATTTGAGTTCAACATATAAGCAGTAGAAAATACAGGTATTTGAGTTCAACATATAAGAAGTAGAAAGTTCAGGTATTTGTGTTCAACATGTAAGAAGTAGAAAGTACAGGTATTTGTGTTTCTACATGTAAGAAGTAGAAAGTACAGGTATTTGAGTTCAATATGTGAGAAGTAGAAAATACAGGTATTTGAGTTCAACATGTAAGAAGTAGAAAGTACAGGTATTTGAGTTCAATATGTGAGAAGTAGAAAATACAGGTATTTGAGTTCAACATGTAAGAAGTAGAAAGTACAGGTATTTGTGTTCAACATGTAAGAAGTAGAAAGTACAGGTATTTGGGTTCAACATATAAGAAGTAGAAAATACAGGTATTTGAGTTCAACATGTAAGAAGTAGAAAATACAGGTATTTGAGTTCAACATGTAAGAAGTAGAAAGTACAGGTATTTGAGTTCAACATGTAAGAAGTAGAAAGTACAGGTATTTGTGTTCAAAATGTAAGAAGTCAAAGTAAAAACTCGTCAGAAATATAAGTAGTGGAGTAAAGTACTGATACCAGAAACATGTACTTAAGTACAGTAACATATTATTTGTACTCCACTACTTCCCACCTCTGAAAGGCAGCAGTGTAGAAAAGCCAAAAAGACAATTGACATGGTATATATTCATTTAACAATGTTCCTGGTAAATAATCGTGTGTATGTGAAATCGTGTGTATGAGGCTCACCGGCAGTGAATGTAAGGGATTACTTTAGTTATTGTTATTGTTTGCTTGTGTCTTTGTACATACAATCAGTACAGACCATTGTCTCATTTGTCTGCATATATTTTGCTTTGCACTTCTAAATGACAAACATTACTTATGTATTGTCGAAACGCAATAAAAAGACAGAGACATGGTTAGTTTAGGAGGAGTGAGGGGACAAGGAGATGGGAGACAGACAAGGAGGGAGAGGGAAGTAAAACATTCGGATGGGAGGAGAAGTGAAATCAGGAGGAGGGGAGGCAGCATCTGGTGGGACTTAATTATTAACAATGGCCTTTTAGTCTGCTCGAATAATGTTTACTCAGCTGAAGTTATTAGGGTTGGCTGGCAATTAATGTTTAATGATAATGCATCAGGAGCACTGAAACGTATTTAAAAATCAATTCATTAGAAAAAAGTGGTTTGGGCACCTAGCTAGGATGCCACCTGGGCGCCTCCCTAGGGAGGTGTTCCAGGCACGTCCAGCTGGGAGGAGACCGAGGGGTAGACCTAGGACCAGGTGGAGGGATTATATCTCTTCGCTGGCCTGGGAGCGCCTTGGGACCCCCCAGTCAGAGCTGGTTGATGAGGGGAAAGAACGTTTGGGGCTCTGCTGGAACTGCTACCCCCGCGACCCGACCACGGATACGCGGGAGAAGATGGATGGATGGATGGAAATACGTGTTGCAATGGTAAGAAAGATTATAGATAACCGGTTAGATGAAAGCCATTTAAAGCATCATGCAGCCTGATTGCAATATACTTTACAAAGTGCAGAGCAGATTCCCCCATCTTTTTGATGTCTCTCCTAGAAACAACTTTAAAATGTTAAAGATGGCTGCCAAAATTACAGCAACAACACCTGCATTGACAAATCCTTTAGCTGATGTAGGCTTGAATAAAGAGGCCTGTGTGACTGAGCTGCTGATCAGCTGTGAGAGGCTCTGCATGGTTTGGCTGTAATTAGAAATCTGTGGAGGACAGCTTCTCTTTCACTGCCTCACCCCCCCTAAACTAAACCTCCAATATGCCTGTCTCTACTTTCTGAAGCTGGATATAGAGTGATGCAGGGATGATGGATTCAAACAAATAAAATAAAGCTAATGTTGGGCTATAAAGGAACTACAGCACGGTCACATGACTTCACTTCACCACCGCTAAGCTAAAGGTGGCTAATGTTGGGCTATAAAGGAACTACAGCATGGTCACATGACTTCACGTCAACACCGCTAAGCTAAAGGACGCTAATGTTGGGTCTATAAAGGAACTACAGCACGGTCACATGACTTCACGTCAACACCGCTAAGCTAAAGGACGCTAATGTTGGGTCTATAAAGGAACTACAGCACGGTCACATGACTTCACCTCACCACCGCTAAGCTAAAGGAGGCTAATGTTGGGCTATAAAGGAACTACAGCACGGTCACATGACTTCACGTCCCACCGCTAAGCTAAAGCAGGCTAATGTTGGGCTATAAAGAACTACAGCACGGTCACATGACTTCACGTCACCACCGCTAAGCTAAAGGTGGCTAATGTTGGGCTATAAAGGAACTACAGCACGGTCACATGACTTCACGTCACCACCGCTAAGCTAAAGGAGGCTAATGTTGGGCTATAAAGGAACTACAGCACGGTCACATGACATCACGTCACCACCGCTAAGCTAAAGGTGGCTAATGTTGGGCTATAAAGGAACTACAGCACGGTCACATGACATCACGTCACCACCGCTAAGCTAAAGGTGGCTAATGTTGGGCTATAAAGGAACTACAGCACGGTCACATGACTTCACGTCACCACCGCTAAGCTAAAGGAGGCTAATGTTGGGCCTATAAAGGAACTACAGCACGGTCACATGACTTCACGTCACCACCGCTAAGCTAAAGGAGGCTAATGTTGGCCTATAAAGGAACTACAGCACGGTCACATGACTTCACGTCACCACCGCTAAGCTAAAGGCGGCTAATGTTGGGCTATAAAGGAACTACAGCACGGTCACATGACTTCACGTCACCACCGCTAAGCTAAAGGTGGCTAATGTTGGGCTATAAAGGAACTACAGCACGGTCACATGACTTCACCTCACCACCGCTAAGCTAAAGGTGGCTAATGTTGGGCTATAAAGGAACTACAGCACGGTCACATGACTTCACGTCACCACCGCTAAGCTAAAGGAGGCTAATGTTGGCCTATAAAGGAACTACAGCACGGTCACATGACTTCACGTCACCACCGCTAAGCTAAAGGTGGCTAATGTTCGGTGTGATTACGTCTCATTTAGACACTTCATTTAACCTCTGTTTTGAAATTCACCAGTGTGGTATGTAGCCTACTTTACTTTACTTTAACATATTAAATGTCGTAAAACCGAAACAATGACTTCAAGATGAAGGCAAAAGCGAAATACCAACTGATTTCAGGATATCGGATATCGGACTGATTCCTGCACCAATCTTTTACATTTGTTGCAGATCTGTTTTTCCATGAAGTCCCTGTCCTTGTTATGGCTGGTTTTATCTGCACACAGTAACTGATTTACCTCTCTCTCTCTCTCTCTCCTCTCTCTCTCTCTCTCTCTCTCTCTCTCTCTCTCTCTCTCCCTGTTTAATCCTGTGCTGGCATCACAGGAACAGAAAAGTGTGCAGCACACAGAGGTCCATTGAGAGAAGAGAGAGTTCATTGTGGCTTCACTGGGGGCCATTTAGGAATTGAAAGAGGACAAATTGCATCGCTGGATAGCACAGCATGCACAAGATAACTCGACTGATGAGTACGTTGGGGAATAGTGAGATGTGTCGATGTTAACGTTCCCCCTGGTTGGTGTGAAGGTAATGTTTGGTTGCCTCTTCCTTTCTGTCCCTCTTCCTGAAGGTTTGTGTAAAAGTGACAGAAAGGATTAAAGGGATAATGTGCTGAAGATCCAGAAAGACAGACTGACAAACGGGAGGAAATGGAGAGAGAAACAGATGGGAGCCAGACACACACACACACACACACACACACACACACACACACACACACACACACACACACACACACACACACACACACACACACACACACACACATAAGGGAGGCCAGTCCCCACATGTGACTGTGTAAGCCGATGTAGGTCCCCACAATTATAGTAATGCTAGGCCACACACACACACACACACACACACACACACACACACACACACACACACACACACAAAAAACAGGTCTATTCCTACAAATAATAGCAATATTTCTGTCGCACACATTTACAGCACATTTTACTCTAAGACTTGAGAAATTAAGAGAAAACATAAAAACAAATTATTGAATGTCTTCCATATGGTATTCTCACACTGGGTAGTGCAGTTTTTCATTATTATTTGGGCACATGGGACCACAGTTATTCCCCCTAAAATATCAAACACATTAGTGCCCTTTGCCTATGATTTAAAAACACAGATTTTTCAGCATAACTAACAGATGTTCAGTGTTAGAGAAGCCTCTTCGCCAAAAGGCGTTAATGGGTTAAAAGCAAACTTGAATGGAGTCACAAAGTTCCTCTCGGGGTTCAGACGTCATTTTGCAGCACGCGCAGAGCTCCAGTGACTCATCAGATCGGAAACACAGGGTCAGTCTCTCTCAATCAGCTTTAAACTGTGACTCAGTCTGCAGGCGGGTCACTGGGACACGTAGCTGTTCACAAGAAATTCATCTGGTTTTAACAATTCAAAGCTAACCGTGCGTTTATCCTGTACATGCTCGGGCTGCTTCTTCTATCAAATACAATTCTCTCACACACACATACGGGTTTTGGGCCGAGGGCGACACCGTACTTCCGGTATCCGCCATTTCACGCGAGGTGCAAGCAGAATATCATAGTCTATTGCCTTAATCAATATCTAGTCAACTCTAAAATACCACATATATGCAATGGCATGATAATATTATTGTGACAAGTGGGGTATCCACCTGGTGTTTCCAGAAGATAGACGTAGATGCAGCCAAAATCGACGAAGGCCACTTTCGCGGGTCGTTATTCCATACAGGCAGTCTGTAAGGGCAATCGGACAACCCACACAGCTCTAGTTCACGCTGGTAACGACCGAGAGCACACCCCTCCAGTCCAGAGATGTAATCCGAAGACATGCAGCGATTTCTTCGGTCGTTAATTCAGAAAAAAAACCTAGTGCGCTCTGCCTGGCTACGTTAGCTAGCCGTTTATATTAGCACCTCCAGGATATTTGCACCTCCAGGAAAATGGCGTATTTATATATATATATATATATATTAGGGCTGTCAGTCGATTAAAATATTTAATCGCGATTAATCGCATGATTGTCCATAGTTAATCGCGATTAATCGCAAATTAATCGCACATTTTTTATCTGTTCTAAATGTACCTTAGAGGAATATTTTTCAAGTTTGTAATACTCGTTTGTAATATCATTTGAACATTACAAATATTCGCCTCAATTCAACCTGGAACCTCTCATACAATACAAATGGTGTGTGTGTGTGTGTGTGTGTGTGTGTGTGTGTGTGTGTGTGTGTGTGTGTGTGATCGTTGGAGCTATGTGCAACTCAAGGCATATGCTCGAACGGGAGCTGCCTGGACGCTGCAATCATGTTGCTGCAATCATTAGTGTGCTGACTTTTCGTACAATGTCCCGCTGTCTGCTTCCTGCATCAAGTCAAGTGCTCGGCACAGTTGTGTGGATAGGCGCTCCTCTGTTTTCATTTAAACAGCTCCTTATATCCGTTAGCGCAGCTAGCTAGCACCAGATGCTAACAACAACAATAGCCGCGTTCACACTGCGGTACGGTAATGCACGTAAGGTCTCTCTCTCGCTCACTCGGGCCACACAGACACACACCCTCCCGGTCCTCCAGATGGCCAGTCGGTGCCTGCCGGTGAGCGTGGAAGTGTGGTCTGCCACAAGCGGGCGGCAGGAGCGGGGCTGTCAGCATCAGCTTGTAGATGGTATTTTAAACTCGATGCGCTCTGAAGCTACGGGGCGGCCGAGGGAAAAAAATACACATGCGTTAATCGCGTTAAAATCATTAGTGGCGTTAATTTTTTTTTGCGTTAACACGTTATTAACGCGTTAACTTGACAGCCCTAATATATATATATGGCACGCGTTGCATTGTGGGTAGCTCGTGACGTCACTGTGTGTGAAAGAATAGTAAGATACGATACGATACGATAAGAGGTACTTTATTGATCCCAAATTGGGAAATGTTTGCGTTGCAGCAGCAAAAAAAACAACAACAAAACAAAGCATTGCACATAACTGAAAGGTGGGGTAGGCTCGAGATACACTTGTTGTTATGTTCCATGGAATGCTCTTAACGTCCCGATAGCAATGAATATCTGAAGTGCTTTGACAAACATCATCCGTGGAAGCCGTGGCGCTGTAAAAAGCACGACCAATCATCTGAGCCGGCTAAAGTATCTGGACGGCCTACCTGCCTGTCAGCCTTCCATCGGGGCACACACTTACCTCGTGCCCTCATTGGTCATGTGCGCGTTCGTGTGTGTTGGCTTTGCGAGGAAGTGGCAGATGTATTTTCAAATTCTAGCGCTGGTTTCTCAAACTTACCTACCCCACCTTTAAGCGGTAGAAATAAACAATACTAGAATTTAAACATCTCTAAATAGAAATAAATCAGCATTACAAAGTAGAAAATATACAGTAGACCGTGAAGATAAAGGTCAAACAATTAAATAATACAAGGGTGGCTGCATTCAAATGCTCAATACATGTCATCTGTTCATGCAACTGAAATCATGAATGATGAGAGCTCGGCTAGTCTGAGCTCAGATCTGAAGAAATCCGATATTAAGCCGTTGTTTTCTATGAAAAGTGAGTTTTTTCTTATCCTATCGTAGATCTGTCGATCCCTGTAACATCTGTTTTTTTAATATTTAATTATAGTTTAGGCAAAAAGTTAGATTTTCTTATTTGACGCTAACATTTCCAAGTTGTACTGTCAGATACTCGGACTGCCTTCTCTCCTTCTCGATCTAAATGTCTACATTTTTGAAGTTGTATTAAGTGACCCCAGAGTCTGATTTTCTCCTCGCATAACCCCAGCAGTCTGAGGAGGAATATTAGGAAGTGCATGCCGGGTAGGAGCCGCAGAAGGGAAACAGCTGTGTCTGAACTCCGGCTGGGAATTTAACGGGCTCAAAGCCACATCAGCTCACACACCAACATCTTCCCACCATCTCCCACCTGCTACCCTCGGCTGCAGACACGTGGAGAACCTCTCTATAATGAAATATAATAATACATCGTTGATGAATCCTGAATTATGTTTAGGAATGTTTTCAATTCGGACCTTCAATAGATATTCTGAAAGGGCAGTTTTTCTTGCACGATGTCCCGGGAACTTATGGCACAAACAAAGGAGTTTCCTGACATTCTTTAAATAGTTTTGATCGTTTGACGTAGGTCCCTCACAGACAGACCTTCCTGTATCTGGATGTCTGTACAGTTAGACACTTTCGTTGCACTCTGTGTTAATAGCTCTTATTGTTTACCATGAGATAAGCGGGGCAACTGTGACTGGTTGCTGAGCCCACATGTATCTGTACTGCTAAGCCTTATTAGAAATGTTAGTAACTCGTAAATAAATGGTCATAAGAGATGCCAAGAAACAAGATAGAAGGGGGGGGGGATCCACTCAGTGAGCAACGGATACCAAGGATGCTGGCTGATGAAGATGACTTAAGCTAGGTAGCCAATATAAGGCTCAGTCATCTTGCCAAATAGTGAGCCTGTGCTGATGTATGCAAACTATGTTAGAACTGGTTTATAAATGGTTCTTAAGGATTAAAAAGTGTTTACAACCACTTATGAACCCTTTATGAATCCCTTTATGAACCCTTTATGAACCCTTTATGAACCCTTTACGAACCCTTTACGAACCCTTTATGACCTTTTATGAACCCTTTATGAATCCTTTATGAACCCTTTATGAATCCTTTATGAATCCTTTATGAACCCTTTATGAACCCTTTATGAACCCTTTATTAATCCTTTATGAACCCTTTACGAACCCTTTATTAATCCTTTATGAACCCTTTATGAACCCTTTATGAACCCTTTATGAACCCTTTATGAATCCATTATGAATCCTTTATGAACCCTTTATGAATCCTTTATGAATCCTTTATGAACCCTTTATGAACCCTCTATGAACCCTTTATAATCCTTTATGAACCCTTTACGAACCCTTTACGAATCCTTTACGAACCCTTTATGAACCCTTTATGAATCCTTTATGAACCCTTTATGAACCCTGTATGAACCCTTTATGAATCATTTATGAATCCCTTTATGAACCCTTTATGAACCCTTTATGAATCCTTTATGAATCCTTTATGAATCCTTTATGAACCCTTTATGAACCCTTTATGAATCCTTTATGAATCCTTTATGAACCCTTTATGAACCCTTTATGAATCCTTTATGAACCCTTTATGAATCCTTTATGAACCCTTTATGAACCCTTTCGAACCCTTTACGAACCCTTTACGAACCCTTTATGAATCCTTTACGAACCCTTTATGAACCCTTGATGAATCATTTATGAATCCTTTATGAACCCTTTATGAACCCTTTATGAATCCTTTATGAATCCTTTATGAACCCTTTATGAACCCTTTACGAACCCTTTATGAACCCTTTATGAACCCTTTATGAATCCTTTATGAATCCTTTATGAACCCTTGATGAATCCTTTATGAACCCTTTATGAACCCTTTACGAACCCTTTACGAACCCTTTAGAACCCTTTATGAATCCTTTATGAACCCTTTATGAACCCTTTATGAACCCTTTATGAACCCTTTATGAACCCTTTATGAATCCTTTATGAACCCTTTATGAATAATTTATGAATCCTTTATGAACCCTTTATGAACCCTTTATGAACCCTTTATGAACCCTTTATGAATCCTTTATGAATCCTTTATGAATCCTTTATGAACTCTTTATGAATCCTTTATGAATCCTCTATGAGAGTCTCAGTGTAAAGTGGTACTGAATGTACTGACCCAGATCAGGAGCAGCATTTCTCCATGAGCATACCCAGAAAGTCCTAATGATGGATGCTATTACAGAACGGGCTTGTGATGCCTTGTGTTCTTGTTTTGAAGCAGTTTTAAAATAGTTGTTTTCCTTCAGTCTGTGTTTTAGTTACTAAAGAAGCCACGAGTCCCAAGTTTCCCTCAAGGGCTGAGTCTCATGGGAAGCACCAGCACCTGCTGCTGAGGTTCAGCTGCACCCAATGTCCTCAGCACTGCATTCACTTCTCAGAATCAAGTGTGTGTGTGTGTGTGTGTGTGTGTGTGTGTGTGTGTGTGTGTGTGTCTTTCTCTGTCAGTTTCTCCATCCATAAGCCCATTTCTTTCAATTACGTATGATTGCTGGTGGCGTGTGGCGCAGTGGGTTGTGCGTTGCTGTTCCGATCAGGGGGGCACAGGTTCAAACCCCACTGCAGTCAGCATGTCGTTGTGTCCCTGAGACCCTTCACCCCAAATTGCTCCTGTGGGGATTGTCCTCAGTATTGAGTATGGAAGTCGCTTTGGATAAAAGCGACTTCCATACTCAGTACTGACGATGTAATTGTTATCTATCCTTAAACTGATCAAACGTATGTTCTGTATGTCGCTACATACAGGCACCTATTATGCTAAATCCTCTTCTTCATGTCTCTTCTACATCAACATGTATCCCCTCTTCTTCACGTCTCTTCTACATCAACATGTGTCCCCTCTTCTCCATGTCTCTTCTACATCAACACGTGTCCCTCTTCTTCCTGTCTCTTCTACATCAACGTGTCTTCTTATGTCTCTTCTACATCAACACGTGTCCCCTCTTCTTCATGTCTCTTCTACATCAACACGTGTCCCCTCTTCTTCATGTCTCTTCTACATCAACATGTGTCCCCTCTTCTTCATGTCTCTTCTACATCAACATGTGTCCCCTCTTCTCCATGTCTCTTCTACATCAACAGGTGTCCCCTCTTCTCCATGTCTCTTCTACATCAACATGTGTCCCCTCTTCTTCATGTCTCTTCTACATCAACACGTGTCCCCTCTTCTTCATGTCTCTTCTACATCAACATGTGTCCCCTCTTCTTCGTGTCTCTTCTACATCAACATGTGTCCCCTCTTCTTCGTGTCTCTTCTACATCAACACGTGTCCCCTCTTCTTCATGTCTCTTCGACATCAACATGTGTCACCTCTTCTTCACGTCTCTTCTACATCAATATGTGTCCCCTCTTCTCATGTCTCTTCTACATCAACATGTGTCCCCTCTTCTTCATGTCTCTTCTACATCAACATGTGTCCCCTCTTCTCCATGTCTCTTCTACATCAACATGTGCCCCCTCTTCTTCATGTCTCTTCTACATCAACATGTGTCCCCTCTTCTCCATGTCTCTTCTACATCAACATGTGTCCCCTCTTCTCCATGTCTCTTCTACATCAACATGTGTCCCCTCTTCTCCATGTCTCTTCTACATCAACATGTGTCCCCTCTTCTTCATGTCTCTTCTACATCAACATGTGTCCCCTCTTCTTCATGTCTCTTCTACATCAACATGTGTCCCCTCTTCTTCATGTCTCTTCTACATCAACATGTGTCCCCTCTTCTTCATGTCTCTTCTACATCAACATGTGTCCCCTCTTCTTCATGTCTCTTCTACATCAACATGTGTCCCCTCTTCTTCATGTCTCTTCTACATCAACATGTGTCCCCTCTGTGGAAAGAGACTCTGCAAGTTTCAGGAACAGAGATTCTCTCTCTTTTTGATCCATTTCTATAAAAACCTGTCTGAAAACGAGCTGATCAGATTTTGGCCACTTTATGATGTCATAACGATGTGTTGTCTTGAGTAACCATTAGCCAATCAGCAACCAAGGTAACCTTATCACCTGAATCTCCTCTAGAGCTCCATTGAGTTCTTTGTAACCAAATGTCTCTCAGAGGGGCGTGGGGAGGGGCTCCTTGTTTCATCTAAAGTAACAGACAGGGTCTGTTTCTCAATCTCGAGGATTCTGGCTTCCAAGCCAATATTTCAAGGATGCTACGTCATCGAGTGCCGCCGAAGCACTGTTCCAATCTCCAGCATACTTGGAATTCCACCGAGGTCGCGTCCTTGGTTTGGGGGAAATGTCGAGGCTGCACATGGGTAGACTTCGCGTCCTTAAAATCCCCACAATGCTTTGCGCACGGACCAATTTCAAAAACCCTCGCGGAGAATGGCTGAACCGACGCAGCACACATCTAAATGTTCGTACGTAGTGGCGTAGAACATGTGTTGGTAAATATCTTACTTTGTTACATTTGTTTTCACCAAAAATGTGTTCTGTGAAAGTAAACCAAGTTCGTAATTAGATAGACATCGTGAGGTATTTACTTTCGGTACAGTTTATGTTGAAACTATTAGAGAGAGTGGCACACTTGTTAGCCTGTTCCATTCTTTTTCGTTTTCCGAAGCCGTGGCTTGGAAGCATACTTGCTTTGTTTCTGAAGGAAGTGACGCGACTACCAAGCCAGCATCCTCGCGATTGAGAAACACCCAGAGAATCAGCACTTTGGAAACAGGACTGAAACAGAGGGGATTATGGGTAATGCTGCAATGATCTGTTTGGTGTCTCAGCCAATCAGAGATGTTCTGTCTGATTCTATTGGCTTCCTGAACCAAATGTGACATGAACAAGCAGGGCAAAGTCTCAACATGATGACAAGTTGGCAATAAAATCACTTGTCCGCTAAAAAAGCATTTTGAGTAGCAAAGGGAAACTTTGGTTTGGCTTACAACGCGTTTCTGTCTGTGAGTCCATTCTCTTATCCTGCATGCATCCAGAGTCTCTCTTACTTTCCCACAGTCCCAGCCCCGTGTCCGCTGGCAGAGCTAACCCATGCTGCCAGAAAGATGCCCAACTCTGCCAAGTGGGGAGGTTGTTTTAGACGAAGGGGATCAAGTGTTGTGTCAACTTGGTCTCTCAGATCAGCCCCGTGGTGCAGAACAGTGGAGACAGAATCAGGTCGATTACAGTCTGCGTTGGATATGGGGTGTGTGTCATGTTGTGATCATGGACCCGTCGTCTCTGTTGTGACGTTCTATATGTGACATGTATGTAGTGCCGTGTGTTGTTTGCATTGTATTGTTCTCTGTTATCCTTTCGCCTCTATCTACTTGTCTTCCATCCTTTCTTTATGTCCTATTATCATCTGGACAACAGCTGGATGTTGGCTAAAGCTGCTACATGTACTGTTCTTTGTGACAGCTGATCAACGGGGACTGTCCACGACGCTATAAACAAATACACTATACTAAACCAGGTAGGTTGACACGTACGAGGAATTTGACTTGATGTCGTGGTGCATACATAAAAGTAAAACGAAAAATGTGAAACACAGATAGAGAACTATTTGAAGAACACTGAAATAACATCACTAAATAATAACACAACTGGTGCCCGCTGCTCCCCTCTGCCAGCTGGCCATGCTTCCTGCCGTCAGGTTCACTCAGTCTGGCTCACGGCTTGTGGGCTGAGGTCTCATCAAAACAGGACACTTCATAGGAACTCAAATCAAAGGTACATTCAGATTGAGGCCACATTGAAGAAAAGCCATGTTTACAGAGGCTGATTTCACGCTTCACTTTCTGGTCACGAGAAGCACTGACAGTGGGATCCGTGCACTGACCATCCGTTGTCATGGCACTATTTTATTTGTTGTATTTGTTCCACAGTATGTCCTATGAATCTGCCTTCCCTCCACCACCTGCAGGCCTCCAGGACCCTGAGGCGGGCGGGGAAGATAGTGGCCGACCCCTCCCACCTGGACCCAAACTGTTCAGCCCCCTCCCCTCTGGCAGGAGGCTGCGCTCCATCGGGACCAGAAACCTCTCTCCATCAGGACCAGAACCTCTCTCCATCAGGACCAACACCTCTCTCCATCAGGACCAACACCTCTCTCCATCAGGACCAGAACCTCTCTCCATCAGGACCAACACCTCTCTCCATCAGGACCAACACCTCTCTCCATCAGGACCAGAACCTCTCTCCATCAGGACCAGAATCTCACCTCTCTCCATCAGGACCAGAACCTCTCTCCATCAGGACCAACACCTCTCTCCATCAGGACCAGAACCTCTCTCCATCAGGCCCAGAACCTCTCTCCATCAGGACCAGAACCTCTCTCCATCAGGACCAACACCTCTCTCCATCAGGACCAGAACCTCTCTCCATCAGGACCAGAACCTCTGTCCATCATGACCAGAACCTCTCTCCATCAGGACCAAAACCTCTCTCCATTAGAACCAGAACCTTTCTCCATCAGAACCAAAATCTCTGTCCATCAGGACCAACACCTCTCTCCATCAGGACCAACACCTCTCTCCATCAGGACCAGAACCTCTCTCCATCAGGACCAACACCTCTCTCCATCAGGACCAGAACCTCTCTCCATCAGGCCCAGAATCTCTCTCCATCGGGACCAGAACCTCTCTCCATCAGGACCAGAACCTCTCTCCATCAGGACCAACACCTCTCTCCATCAGGACCAACACCTCTCTCCATCAGGACCAAAACCTCTCTCCATCAGGACCAGAACCTCTCTCCATCAGGACCAACACCTCTCTCCATCAGGACCAACACCTCTCTCCATCAGGACCAGAACCTCTCTCCATCAGGACCAACACCTCTCTCCATCAGGACCAGAACCTCTCTCCATCAGGACCCAGAACCTCTCTCCATCAGGACCAGAACCTCTCTCCATCAGGACCAACACCTCTCTCCATCAGGACCAGAACCTCTCTCCATCAGGCCCAGAATCTCTCTCCATCAGGACCAGAACCTCTCTCCATCAGGGCCAACACCTCTCTCCATCAGGACCAACACCTCTCTCCATCAGGACCAGAACCTCTCTCCAACAGGACCAGAACCTCTGTCCATCAGGACCAGAACCTCTCTCCATCAGGACCAACACCTCTCTCCATCAGGACCAACACCTCTCTCCATCAGGACCAGAACCTCTCTCCATCAGAACCAAAACCTCTGTCCATCAGGACCAACACCTCTCCCCATCAGGACCAGAACCTCTCTCCATCAGAACCAAAACCTCTGTCCATCAGGACCAACACCTCTCTCCATCAGGCCCAGAATCTCTCTCCATCAGGACCAGAACCTCTCTCCATCAGGACCAACACCTCTCTCCATCAGGACCAGAACCTCTCTCCAACAGGACCAACACCTCTCTCCATCAGGACCAGAACCTCTCTCCATCAGAACCAAAACCTCTGTCCATCAGGACCAACACCTCTCTCCATCAGGACCAGAACCTCTCTCCATCAGGACCAGAACCTCTCTCCATCAGAACCAAAATCTCTGTCTATCAGGACCAACACCTCTCTCCATCAGGACCAGAACCTCTCGCCACCTGAACAGTTTCTTCCCCTCCGCTACCGGCCTCTTAAACAAGGCCCGCCCCCCCCACTGACACTTTACCTCAGCCACAACGTAGTCTCTATGCATTACATTTATTACGGTGTCCTTAAAGATTTCTCGTTTTATATTTTATGTCTGCACCACGACATCAAGTCAAATTCCTCGTATGTGTGAACCTACTTGACAATAAACCTGATTCTGGTTCTGGTTCTGGTTCTGAATCGGAAATAATAATGTTTATTTTGTTCTACAGTATGTCCTCTGTATGTGTTGCACTGTTGGAGGAGCCTGTGACCTACGCTTTCAAAGAACATACCTACACTGTAGCTACTGTATGTACACATGGGAGCGCTTCAAAACAGGACACTTCATAGGAAACAAAACCAAAGGCTGCAGGAGGAATCAGATGCAATCAGAAACTGTCTGAAGGAAAGGTGGGCGATGATGTTGTTCTTTCCGTATATTTAGTTTGAGGCCACATTACGAGGCACTCAAACCCTGAGGATGTGAAAGGTGGAGCAGACAGGGTTGTGATGGGACATGTTGACCTTGAGTGTGACTGAGGGGTATTTGGGTTATATGTGCAGGTTGACCTGGTTCACTATGCTTGAACCCAAAACAACAGATTTGACTTTCATGTAATTGCCATAATTGGATCAAAAAGATGCTGAAATATCTTCCTAATGATTCTGATTTGTTTGCTTTTTCACGTCTGTCTGCAAGACAGCTTTTAAAATGCTTGTTTTCAAAATGGCTTAATCACGGCTACCTACGCTAACAGAGTAGCTGCTTCTTAAATACTCAAACATCTTCATCCGAGTAAAACGGTGACACTATCATATACACTTCATATACATCATTTATCTTTGTATTGTGTAACTTAAAAATGATATGAACTCACAAGAATGTAAGATATTATTATTTATTCTTGATGAAAGATGCCTACAGATACGCTAATTTGCATCTAATTGAATCTTTGCGTTGACTTGCACTGTTAAATGTGAACAGTTCATAAAAGATGATATTAGAAAGCTTGTATAAAAGTAGGAAAGACAACCTTTAACAGTCTGGGAGATTAAGACCCTTGAGTTGCATTATGGGAAATGTAGGAATGTGCATTTTTGGTTGCTTTACTATCAGTTGGCACTTAAAGTCAGGATATTTTGCTTATTTTGCACAATTTTTATCAGTTCTTTGTTAAATCTGTTTCTTGAAAGTACCTTTTAACTTTATAAAACTCTTATTGAATCGCTGGATTTTCCTTTTAAATACATGAAACAGTTGTATTGCGACCCCGGGTCTGTGTGCACCTGCTGCTTTACCACCATGCCTCCCAGTGTGGAAGATCATAGTTTGTGACCTTTTCCCCTGAAATACCTCCACCCCACCTGCTGTCTCCCTCCACCGCTGGAAATAGACCCTGTTGCTACAGAGGTTACGTAAGTCCCTGCCAGAGATAGCAAGAGTACACGCATCCTTTACTCAAGTAGAAGTACAGATACTCGTGTTTAAAAATACTCTGGTGAAAGTAGAAGTACTGACTAAACTTCTTTTCTCAAGAAAAAATAAAGAGGCTTTGAAGTGTCCTTCAGTAAAAAGTACCCATAACTAGCAGCTGCTTTAAAGAGTACCTGACCTCCCTTTATATTAATAGAACAATAATGTCATTGTTAGCTAATGAATGTTTCCATGCTGAACAACGGCAACATGACAACGTTTCCATTGGTCCCTCTTCTTTAGAGAAGACCAGGAAGTGATGGATACATGGATCGTGTTCCAACCAATAGGCACGCAGTGACTCTAAAGAATAATGATCACGCACCAACACACATTCAGACTAAAGGAACCAGCTGTTTGGGAAATGAGAGAAGTAGAAAGTACAGGTACTTGAGTTCAACATGTAAGAAGTAGAAAGTACAGGTATTTGAATTCAACATGTAAGAAGTAGAAAGTACAGATATTTGGGTTCAACATGTAAGAAGTAGAAAGTACAGGTATTTGAGTTCAACATGTAAGAAGAAGAAAGTACAGGTATTTGAGTTCAACATGTAAGAAGTAGAAAGTACAGGTATTTGAGTTCAACATGTGAGAAGTAGAAAGTACAGGTATTTGAGTTCAACATGTAAGAAGTAGAAAGTACAGGTATTTGAGTTCAACATGTAAGAAGTAGAAAGTACAGGTATTTGAGTTCAACATGTAAGAAGTAGAAACGTACAGGTATTTGAGTTCAACATGTAAGAAGTAGAAAGTACAGGTATTTGAGTTCAACATGTAAGAAGTAGAAAGTACAGGTATTTGTGTTCAACATGTAAGAAGTAGAAAGTACAGGTATTTGAGTTCAACATGTAAGAAGTAGAAAGTACAGGTATTTGAGTTCAACATGTAAGAAGTAGAAAGTACAGGTATTTGAGTTCAACATGTAAGAAGTAGAAAGTACAGGTATTTGAGTTCAACATGTAAGAAGAAGAAAGTACAGGTATTTGAGTTCAACATGTAAGAAGTAGAAAGTACAGGTATTTGAGTTCAACATGTAAGAAGTAGAAAGTACAGGTATTTGTGTTCAACATGTAAGAAGTAGAAAGTACAGGTATTTGTGTTCAACATGTAAGAAGTAGAAAGTACAGGTATTTGTGTTCAACATGTAAGAAGTAGAAAGTACAGGTATTTGGGTTCAACATGTAAGAAGTAGAAAGTACAGGTATTTGAGTTCAACATGTAAGAAGTAGAAAGTACAGGTATTTGAGTTCAACATGTAAGAAGTAGAAAGTACAGGTATTTGAGTTCAACATGTAAGAAGTAGAAAGTACAGGTATTTGAGTTCAACATGTAAGAAGTAGAAAGTACAGGTATTTGAGTTCAACATATAAGAAGAAGAAAGTACAGGTATTTGAGTTCAACATGTAAGAAGTAGAAAGTACAGGTATTTGAGTTCAACATGTGAGAAGTAGAAAGGACAGGTATTTGAGTTCAACATGTAAGAAGTAGAAAGTACAGGTATTTGAGTTCAACATGTGAGAAGTAGAAAGTACAGGTATTTGAGTTCAACATGTAAGAAGTAGAAAGTACAGGTATTTGAGTTCAACATGTGAGAAGTAGAAAGTACAGGTATTTGAGTTCAACATGTAAGAAGTAGAAAGGACAGGTATTTGAGTTCAACATGTAAGAAGTAGAAAGTACAGGTATTTGAGTTCAACATGTAAGAAGTAGAAAGTACAGGTATTTGAGTTCAACATGTAAGAAGTAGAAAGTACAGGTATTTGAGTTCAACATGTCAGAAGTAGAAAGTACAGGTATTTGAGTTCAACATGTAAGAAGTAGAAAGTACAGGTATTTGAGTTCAACATGTAAGAAGAAGAAAGTACAGGTATTTGAGTTCAACATGTAAGAAGTAGAAAGTACAGGTATTTGTGTTCAACATGTAAGAAGTAGAAAGTACAGGTATTAGAGTGCAACATGTAAGAAGTAGAAAGTACAGGTATTTGAGTTCAACATGTAAGAAGTAGAAAGTACAGGTATTTGAGTTCAACATGTGAGAAGTAGAAAGTACAGGTATTTGTGTTCAACATGTGAGAAGTAGAGAGTACAGGTATTTGTGTTCTAAATGTAAGAAGTAGAAAGTACAGGTATTTGTGTTCTAAATGTAAGAAGTCAAGGTAAAAAGTCGTCAGTAAAATAAGTAGTGGAGTAAAGTACTGATACCAGAAACATGTACTCAAGTACAGTAACAAAGTAAGTATTTGTACTCCACTACTTCCCACCTCTGTCTGTGACTTCAGTTTCTCATTGACAGTTGTACACCGTAGCTCGTGTGCTAATGACAGTCCCTGCTTGGCTGAGTTCTTGATGAATGAGCACAGAGGGTGAGAGACGCGTAGAAGCTATTTCTGTACGTATTAATATACTTTCCTGGGGAGGAAGTGAAGACCCCATCTCTTTCTACTGTACTGTTGCTGTGGCTCTGGAGGTAGGAGGTCTTCATGGGCGAGATACTTAACCCCACATTACTCCCAACGTGTGAGTGTGTGTGTGTGTGTGTGTGTGTGTGTGTGAGTGTGTGTGAATGTGAGCGTTCCTGAGCAGATGGCACCTTGTCTGGCAGCCTCTTTATACGTGTGTGTGAATGCTGACTTGTGTAAACGCACTTTGAGTGGTGGCAAAAACTGGAACAGTGATATATAAAAGCAGTCTTTTAATCATATATACAATTGCATGCGTTCTATTTAGGATAGTCTTTCCTTCATGGAGGATTTGAGTGAATACAATCTTCCAAATTTCAATTAAATAATGCTTTTAATTTGGATTATATTTGTAAGATTAATGTAGATCACATTTCGTTTCCCTGTCTCTTTTTGCAGCAACACTAACCCTAACACACACACACACACACACACACACACACACGTTTAAATTAAAAAGAAATTGAAGAAAATCGAAAATATTACAAACAATTCTATAAATATATAGAAATGCGGTTCAATTCGATAAAAGACGAAGAATCTGAAGTTTTAAAATAATAAATCAATGATTATACTGTAAGGCCTTTGCACAATTAGCACTAATTAGCGTTATAGCCTCTGCAGACAATAGTTACAAAATGGCTTGGTCGGTTTGGACGGGGTTTGGGGTTATTGAGGATGCTGAATGCATTTCTGACATCTTCAGGATGGAAAATGGCAGTTTAACCAGGAAGTGGCCATATGTGTACGACGGTGGGCTGGTTTTGATGCGTGTTGGGTTGATTAAAAGTTTAAAAGGACTCAAAACTGCCATTTGGTACTTTGGTATACTCAGCATCACTGGATTCAGACCGCTGGCAAGTCGACTATAACCCTTGATTTGTGGAGGCAGACATTTTAAATAAGACTCGGCAAGTAAGCTGTAGTGGTTTGAAATGTTCTTAATACTGTGACGTATTGATGACAGGCGCCCGTAGGTTTCTACAAAAGCTTTTCTGCGGTTTTCTTCACATCAATGACTTCTTTATTCATCTTTTATTGCATGAAGTCTGCATTACGAACTTGTAGCATGGAGTTTAGAAGATAACCTGTACCAGTCTGGGAGAAAGAGACCGTTGAGTTGCATTATGGGAAATGTAGGAACCTGCATTTAGTTTTTCTTTAGCCAAAGTCATCTTTTCTTGATATAAGGATTTTCTGCACAAA
>CM070482.1:4396764-4444264 GCA_036324585.1 Champsocephalus esox | reverse complement strand
AGCGCGTCTGCAGGAATCTGAGCCCCTCCTCAAATCAAGCAGCTCATGACCTCCACAGGTCAGAGCCCTTCACACACATGCTCTCCAGCGCAGGTTAGCTCTGAGTGCTAGCATGCTAACGTCAACACCGACCATATCACGTCCAGAACAGTCGGCCATTGTTTCTGACAGCAGCGTTTCTGATTGGGCCGTGGGTCCACATTTCAGATGTTACGTCATATCGGACGCACATCTGGATCGGCTCCGTTGTTCCACGTTTTCAGAGATGTGGGTACGGAGGAAGAGAGAGGGGACACTTTGTGAGTTCCCGACTCACCGGGGACACATGTTGATGTATAAAAGACATCACAAAGTGCGCGATAGGAGACCTTCAGTGCAAGACCTCGAGAGGTAGTTTCATGAATTACAGCTGGATGACGGGGCATTGAGGGCATTGAGGATGCTCACTAACCCCCGCGTGCAGCTGGTATCACCCACAATGCACTGGGAGCTCTCGGATACCAACTGGAAGACAGTGGAACGAACTTTCCAGGAGATGTCAGACTGCAGCATATCTCCACATCTCCCTCTGAGGTCCAAGCCTGGGTTCTCTGCTGAAGCTCAGGTTCCTCTCTCAGTGCTGCCTGAGGCCAGGGCTCCAGCTGAGGCAGCCTTAAGGCCGCTGCTAGAGTCATAATGAAGTAATGGGTGACGGTAAAACTTTAGAGGATCAGCCATATGAGCAGGTGAGCCAGTCTGCCCTCCAGAGGAAGCATTACAGAGGAGAGAGGAGAGGAAGCATTACAGAGAGAGGAAGCATTACAGAGGAGAGGAAGCATTACAGAGGAGAGAGGAAGCATTACAGAGAGAGGAAGCATTACAGAGGAGAGGAAGCATTACAGAGGAGAGAGGAGAGGAAGCATTACAGAGGAGAGAGGAGAGGAAGCATTACAGAGGAAGCACTACAGAGGAGAGAGGAGAGGAAGCATTACAGAGGAGAGAGGAGAGGAAGCATTACAGAGGAGAGAGGAGAGGAAGCATTACAGAGGAGAGAGGAGAGGAAGCATTAGGGGAGGAGTCAGTGAGGCAAACGACTTCAGAACGTCAGATACAAAACGTCTCGTTACAAAACGTCTCGTTACAATCAGCAGTATTTAATTCCCCTGTTCAGTATTTTACGCTCTGCTTGTATTTGATCCTTCATGACGTCGTGAATTTATTACTAATTTTACTACATTTTATTCCTATTTTTATACTTATTTGTCTGAAGTAAAGACGCCTGGGACTGTATATGTCAATAAAGCTTTTGAACCTTGAATCCGCATGGGCTGATCCCCCTTCTGTCTGTTTGTTTGTTTGTTTGTTTGTTTGTTTGTTTGTGTGTAGCCTTTATTGAACCAGGTGAAGCCCCTTCACAGGTCAGCAGACGGTTCCAAGTCAGAGGAGCTGCTCATCTCAAAGCTGTCGTCCCTCAGACAGTCCTCACTTGGCGTCCAGAGGTCAGAGAGCAGATATAAGATGGTAGTTTACCCAACATGGCTTCATAGATGAACGTGTACCAGTTAGGGATGCCAGCGATTATTCGATTATTCGATGATTCGCTACAGTCTCCATAATCGAATATTATTTTTAAATATCGATTTTTCTTTTTAATTATTATTTATGTTTTTATTTTTCTGGCTTAGTTTCAACCAAAATATATATAAATATATATATATGCTAATAATAGTAATGGTATTAATAATTGTCATTGGTCACACCACCAGTTTGTTTTACTGTAAACTCGAATAATCGGGTCGAATAATCGATTATTATTCGCCAGGGCTGCCGAATAATCGATTATGATCATGGTCAGTTTCTGGCAACCCTGGTACCAGAGACTGAGCCTCCGCACAGAGAGTGAAGGCAGACCTGCCTGCGTACAGGGTACAGAGATGGGTGAGTGCTTTACAGTTTGTCACACATCTCAGAGCGCTGTAGCATCTAACTGTTCAGGCAATGGGCAGGTGCATTCATATAGACCAGATCCCCAGAGTCCAGCACAGGTCAAAGGTCACAGAGCCTTCTCCTGGCCTCAAGCGAGAAACAGGACTTGTTTCTGTAGAAGAAACCGAGCCTAACCCTCGGTTTTTAAGCAGGTTATTGACATGAAGTTTAAAAGAGAGACAATCATCAAGCCAGATACCCAGGTATTTGTAACAGGTAACCACTTCAAGTATTGATCCTTGCGTAGTTACAATATCTAAAACAGGCTCTGGTGTCTTTTTAGCTTTAGAAAAGAGCATTACCTTGGTTTGATCCAGAAGCTTTAGTTCAGAGAGCTGAGTCTGAATAGTGTTAGAAACAGCCTGTAATGTAACACCAGCCTCCTGAATGAGGGACCTGCTCAGAACATCACGGTATCATCCGCATAAAAATGTAAAGTAGCTTCATCCACATTTTCACCTACGCTGTTAATGTAGATGGAGAATAAAAGTGGTCCTAAAACAGAACCTTGTGGTACACCATTAGAAATGTTCAACCACTCAGAAGACAGTCCATCAAAGTGAACACATTGGGACCATTCAGAGAGGTAGTTCACAAACCCCCCACTGCATTGCTGGATATGCCAATACTGAGTAGCCTCTGCTTTAAGATGCGATGATCGACGGTGTCAAACGCTTTGGACAGGTCAATAAACAGAGCTGCACAACTCTGCTTATTATCTAAAATACTCGTTTAGTCATTCACCACTTTCATCGTGGCAGTGATGGTGCTGCGCTGCTTTCTGAATCCTGACTGATGCTCAGACAGGATGTCATGGTTACATAAAAACTCCTTTACTTGTTCACTCACAAGGCGTTCGAGCACCTTAGCCAGAACTGACAATTTAGAAATTGGCCTATAGTTATTTAAAATAGTTGCCTCCCCTCCTTTCAGTAAAGGCAAGACATGAGCAGACTTCCACACTTTTGGAATTGTGTTCGTGCTGAGGGAGAGGTTAAAAAGAGAAGTGAGAGGTGGAGCAATACAATCTGCAGCTATCTTTAAAAAGAAAGGTTCTACGTTGTCCGGGCCGGCCGGTTTCCTAGGATCTAACTTGGATAAAGCTTCATGAACAACATCAACGGTAAAAGGGGTAAAACTGAAAGGGTTTTCCCAGACCACGTTGTTCAGAGTCACGGACTGTGGTGTTCACAGAAGCAGAGTTAGTGACAGAATCAAATAGAGAACCACAGGACACAAAATGCTCATTAAAGCAGTTTAGCATAGAGCCCTGTCCGATATAGAGCCAGATGCTGTGGTAATGCACGGAGGAGCTCATTACGGATATCGCCGGTTGATATCGATTTTATTGCTTTCCAAAATGTCCTAGGATTATTTAGGTTTTCTGTGGTTACCGACAAATAGTACTTCGACTTTGCACTTTTGACATGTGATGTGAAGCTATTTCTTAGCTGCCTAAAACGCAGCCTCTCCACCTCTGAGCCTGATCTCCTAGCCTTCGCCCAGGCCTCGTTTCTCTCATGAAGGAGACTGGACAGCTCAGCAGAAACCCAAGGATTGTCTCGTCCCTTCAGTCTGAATGTACGCAGGGTGCATGTCTATCAATGATCTCCATAAAACCAAGATACAAATAAGACCATGCGGTTTCCACATCAGCACACAGATCCATGTTCCCCCAATCAAACCCAAACAGATCGGAACAAACCCTGCTCCACAAAATGTTTTTTGTCTCTCTTGATGATAATGCGAGGTTTAACCTTTTGGACCTTAGTGTCCCTAATTGTGGCTACAACGCAGTGATCGCTCAGATCATTCGCAAAAACTCCCACAGATGAATATTTATGGGGAACATTAGTTAGAATGAGATCAATTAGGGAGGATTTATTAGGGGTTAGGGCGAGTCGGACTGTCCACAATCTGAGTAACATTCAGAGATACAAAGGTTTTTAAAATCCTCTGACACTGCAGTTAAAATCTCCAAGCAGCACTATCTCCTTGTAGTCTAGTTGTGATAAAAGATTTGCCAACGAAGACAAGGAGTCCTTGCCAGCTGAGGGGGGTCTGTAGCAGCCCACCACCATGACCTGTTGACCCTTTGCCACTTCTATGTTTATGGCTAAAAATTCAAATTGCTTACTGATCGATTTGGAAACTAATGCGGTTACACTGAACTTATTCTGAACATAAATGGCAACGCCACCACCTTTAAGGTTCTGGAGTCTTTTGTGTGTCATTGCGTACAGAAATATATTTTAAACACTCTTTCTGTAACTTGCAGGATGTCGGACCTCCACACACATCTCTGACTTCATCCACGGGGACACGCGTGTCATTGCGTGATCCACAGAGTATATTTGACAGGACAATCCTCCCTAACCTTGCTGACTGATACACACGTTATAACGGTTTCCCGCCACTCACTCTCTGAGTCGCTGATGCCGCTGTCGCTCACGCTCGCGCTGCTCCTCCTCTTCATCGTCTTCAGGTGCTCGTCGTACCGAAAGTGACGTTTCTCCACCGGGGACGTGAAGTCCTCCATCACCGCGTCAAACTCACACAGCACGTCCGTCAGATCCTCGTGCAGCATCTTGGCTGCAGGAACAAGTGAGGACAATATGAAATGAATCACTTTAAATATAAGGAAACACATGTAAATATGTATAAAGATATCGGGGATTGACATAAAACAACCAAAAGTACCAATGCTATGGTGAAAACAGGGATAGATATGAATAGAAAACTATAAATGCCTGATTTGCAAAATGCATAATTAAACATTTCTACTTTAAACATTACATGTAAATACTTTCTATGACAATCGTCTTGGTGTAGGAAGCTAAAGTGACAATTAAAGCGTAATTAACACAAAGCAAGTGTTATTATTTAAAAATAAGGATAATACAGGAGAGAAAAACAAACTGTGTATTTACCTTGAGGCTTCAGCTTTGGAGACTTCATTATTCCAGTGATCAGGTTTGAGATTATCCAAATCTGAGTTATAAAATATAAATATGTAAATTTGGCCTCAGTGTAAAGTCCCACTGTGTCCTCGTGCAACTCGTCTTGAACTAACCCTCAGCGCGAGCTCTGCCTCCTTATAATGAGCCTGTGAGAGGGGGCGGGACGTGTGTGTGTGTGTGTGTGTGTGTGTGTGTGTGTGTGTGTGTGTGTGTTCCCGTGTTCCCGGTCACTCCTCTGAAGTCCCCTCGTGAAGTAATGTTTGTAAACAACTCGTGTGTCGCATGCCAGGCAGAGGTGTAGAGCACAGATATTAATAATCCTGACCCAGTCATTCTCATGTTGTCACCAGGCAGATCCTCACAGGACCAGAATACACGCACAGACTCATGGACTCCTGCCCATAAATAATACTTTATATGAAGTTAATTGGCGCAATATAGGCTACTCGTGAAATATAGCATTTAAAAGTTTAAGGGTAGAAAATACTTAATACTTAATTTTACTTCACTTTAAATTAGAAGCAAACATTACTACGTTGATGCATTGTTACACATAATTATGTAATATACAAAGCATAGGATCAGCTTATATATCAACAAACTGATATAGCACGCGGTTATAAGTTGAACTACCCAACAGTATTGATAAAACATGATAGATACTTGGTAGATAACACATTACAAGCCTTCTCGTTCTCACATTCATGTCTAACAAATGGATACAGTAATCAAAACAAATTGAGACGGGCCATTATATTTTTATTATAAATACTTTGACCTGTTATTGATTCAAAAGTATTTTACATTCAGTAAGTAATCTGTGTATGTCTTCCAGTATTAATATTTACCAAATGGTTAACCTGTGTCCCAGCAAGTGATGAGTTTTCTGTAGTTGAAAACATTGCATGTATATTGGGCATTTCTACAGCAGTTGGAAAAGGTTCATTGATATGGTATGACACTTTAAATGTTGACCTGTAGTTACCGTATATGTTTAAAAGGGCACAGATGTATATTGAAGGTACATGTCATATTGTTGAGGTTTAGAAAGTGAGAACTGCTCTGAGAAAAGACATTGAAATGGTGAAGTCAATATGATCCTCTGACATGAAAGAATTGAGTTCTGGTCTCCGTCAATGTGAAGCTGTAGCGACATCTGCTGGTGAGATATCACAAGTGCACCTGTTCAGGAAGTTACACCTTGAATTGGGATGTTTTGTTTCACAACTATGATGAAGTGTGAATTTCCTTTCGCTGGTTTGGAGAACATATTGGGTTTCTAGTCCTTTGAGCATGAGTTTACTTCTGGCTTTGTCTCTTTCGTCAGGTGCTTGCCAAAACCAAGTTGCTTCGTCCTGTAAGAAGTGGATGAACGCCGCTTTAAATGTAAGTCACGAAAGATTTTCCTCACCAGTATTTCCCTTGACTTACAGCAGGTTGGAGAAGTACTCAGATATTGGACTTGAGTAAAAGTAGAAGTACTCAGATATTGGACTTGAGTAAAAGTAGAAGTACTCAGATATTGGACTTGAGTAAAAGTAGAAGTACTCAGATCTTGGACTTGAGTAAAAGTAGAAGTACTCAGATATTGGACTTGAGTAAAAGTAGAAGTACTCAGATCGTGTACTTGAGTAAAAGTAGAAGTACTCAGATCTTGTACTTGAGTAAAAGTAGAAGTACTCAGATCTTGTACTTGAGTCAAAGTAGAAGTAGTGTAGGAATACTCTGTTACAGTAAACGTCCTGCATTCAAAATGTTCCTCAAGTGAAAGTAGAAAGTATTCTCATCAGAATAAAGTGAAAGACAGTGAAATATGTGTTATAATGATTGATCATGAAAGTGTTCTCAAAGCTGGTGAAGGTGCAGCTAGTCTGAAGTACTTTGTAGACTGCAGGGTAGCTGGTGAAGGTGCAGCTAGTCTGAAGTACTTTGTAGACTGCAGGGTAGCTGGAGAAGGTGCAGCTAGTCTGAAGTACTTTGTAGACTGCAGGGTAGCTGGTGAAGGTGCAGCTAGTCTGAAGTACTTTGTAGACTGCAGGGTAGCTGGTGAAGGAGCAGCTAGTCTGAAGTACTTTGTAGACTGCAAGGGTAGCTGGAGAAGGAGCAGCTAGTCTGAAGTACTTTGTAGACTGCAGGGTAGCTGGTGGAGGTGCAGCTAGTCTGAAGTACTTTGTAGACTGCAGGGTAGCTGGAGAAGGTGCAGCTAGTCTGAAGTACTTTGTAGACTGCAGGGTAGCTGGTGAAGGAGCAGCTAGTCTGAAGTACTTTGTAGACTGCAGGGTAGCTGGTGAAGGAGCAGCTAGTCTGAAGTACTTTGTAGACTGCAGGGTAGCTGGTGGATTTACTCCAGGTGGAACTAAAGTCTGATTCAACACTTGGTTATATTTACCATCATTCATCCAGATCTGAGAAGTACCTAAAGTACAGTTAGTACAAGTACACCACTTACCTCTGAACTGTAGAGGAGTAGAAGTGCAAAGTAGCATTAGTACTTGAGTAAATGACTTGAGACTGGTCTGTCGTGTGTTATGTCTTTGTGTCCCTTGTGTCTCACACGTGAAGCGAGTGTATCTCAATCCCCAGACAGCAGGTGTCCAGTACATCTGTGCGAGAGTGGATTGTCTCCACGCTGGGAGTTTCACACCTCCAGTGTTCACTCTACCACGATCAGCAAATGGACGAACAGCGCGTGTGTGTGCAGCTGAACGTGTGTGTGTGTGTGTGTGTGTGTGTGTGTGTGTGCAGCTGAACCCAAAGAGAGGTGCTAAAAGTGACACCTTACACACACCCTGAGAAGATATCAGAGCTCACACACTCATAACCTGGACGCATACATGTACCTTTATACACATCACAGAGCTGGACACGGAGTAATAGGAATCATATTTATTGAAAAATAAATTACATGACCTCTACTTACATATTTACATTCATTTAAAGTCATTTCTGATGAACACAATGCCATATATCGGCTTGAATGCTACTAGTATTTAAAAAAATAGACTATTGGCATAAGATTACTCCCACACACTGCACTTATCAGCGAGGGCTTTTATCTGACAATACCATATCTTTATATTCAACCCTTCGCACAATGAGGTCAGCAGCGGGGCCTGGGTGATTCATGCGCGTGTGGGTGAGAAGTGAAAACTAGTATTTAACTACATTTTAAACGAGACTGCCTGTGGTCTAACTTGCATCGTGAATCAAGCCGTTATATTACTCTTTTTTTGAGTCGTTAAAATCAATATTTTATGAATTTGTTTAGACCAGCGCTCAATTCGGTCTAAAGTGATTCAATTTAAATATTTGTTTAGTCGGGTTTTATTTGTTTTGAAATCTTATTTGACATCTTCCTATCGTTTGTATCTCACTGTTGGAGCCATTTCCCTTTTGTTATTATTGTCTGAATGTCAGGCTTATAATAATATAAATGAGATTATACTGTACTGTGAGTCACACTATGGTTTAAAATGTATTAATGTAAGGCTCACTTATTATGTGTTATATGTGCGTCAGTGTCACGTGCATGGCTATATGGGAGGTTGATAGGACACAGCTGGTGTTGAGGAGACGGGGAAGTCTTTTGACCGTGTTCTTTTGGAGACTGTTTATTTAGTGAAGCAAAGACATGTGTCCTGCTGTTTCTGTGCCGTCTGGACTAACGAATAAAGCTCATCTAACTCAACCACGATCTCAGCTAACTTGGTTGGAAGCAAAGAGAGGCGCGTCAACACCCACAACCCGATAGAGGTGGCTATTCAATGGGAGACACGGATTAAAACGCCAGCACACACTGTACATTAGATCATTCAAACAGAAGTAAGAGTAGTTTAAAGTACGTTAACCAATCTACATTTCTCCGTGATAAAGCCCTGCTGTATGCAGTCATTGGTCCTTGCAAAACGTTCAACTGTCTTCCACAAAACTGTGTGTTTGTTTCTGCCTGCACACACGTGTTGCAACCTCATATATTACTACTCTGCATCCACGACCCTACCGTGGGGTTCATTCAGACAGTTTGACACGCGAGGGCCGTGATCTGCCCTCGCTCAAGGGAAAACCTCCAGCTTGACTTGAGACCTCCCCCGTGATAAATAAATGTAATTATAATGAAGCCAGCTGCAATGGATCATTGATCCACCAGGGGGTGCTGTGGGGTTCCACACTGGAGCTCATGTGAAGTGAAGTCAGATACAGCACGCTGGATGTACAGCGGAACTTTGTTCAGATCCATATGTCACGGATATCATACTCTGTGCTAAATAAGAGACATGTAATCATTTACAAAACATCACCATGTTGTTATTTAACAAAATAATGTTGTTTAGTCGAAAAAAACGAACGGGAGGAAATGCAGCCCGGCTCTCGATTTGTAATCCTAATTTAATCTTCACCACGATCATTTATGTTTACCGAATTGACATGAAATCACTGACACATATGAATATTCTGTATTCAACTTCATTAAGACGTTATTCACTAAACTCAGTCATTTCAGTCGGCATGTGTTTTGGTTGCATGTCCTATGACTTGACCTTTTTATAAATGAGGTATGGGTGTATGTCACTCAAAGTCGCAGCCCAGCAGTTCTATTCTCATGGTGATGGAGGTCGTCCAGCTTCTGGGGATGACTCGGATGAAGCGGGCGAAAATAGGAGGGTAGATGTAGTTCTTCACGTGGTCGTGGTTATCTGAGTTCCCCAGGAAAGTCTGGATTTGGTTGGAGTAAAGAAAGACATTGTTATGGGAAGAAAGACATGATTTGTGTAGCTCCAATAGAGCGGTGCAGGAACGAGTCCTAAAACCCGGAAGTGAGTCAGCATTTCACCACTTCCTGTTCCCTCGTCTCAGAGCCAATGGGATCTCTCCATAGGATTGAGGAAAATAGCTTGAAATAAGGGCTGAAGTCGAATAGTCCATTTAGCTTAGGATCTTCCTAAAGGAGTGAAATGACCCGGAAGTCCCTCAGTGGCAGCCATGATAAGTGCCGTTCCAATTCTCTAGAATGATGAGAATGAAAGGAAAGGAGGTTTCAAACTTCCTATATAGCCTCCTTTAGCTTAGGAACCACTGGACCTCCCTAACCGACAGGAGAAGCGAACATGCTGCCCCACAATGCCTTGCAGCCGCAGCATGTGCCGTCACTCAACAGTCGGCCGTTCACGGAAAAAACCGATTATGACGGAGAAATGATATCATGAAAGTTACGGTGCTTATTAAGCATTTTTAAAACATAGGTGGTGAGTTACAAAGTGCTTTGTTCTGAACGTTCATCAGTATTATAATCAAAAGAGAGAAATATGAACGTTAGTTTTTACTGAAATGATCAAATAAAGTCAACATCTCAGTCTTCACTGAGCTGTGTGGGGTTTGTTCAACTTCTAAAAGATGTTTGAATGGTGATACACACAGTGATAGATGTTAAGGACTAACGTTTATAATAAATACATCTGTATTGATTTTAAGATCTTTAGTTCATACAATCATACGTATTGGGATCATTTGTATTAATGTGGACCGGAGGGAGAGGGGGACGAGCAGAAGTTTCACTTTCCTTTTTTATTTCAGTTCCAGCTTTGGTCCTGAAGAATATGTTTCTCTGTTGTCCACGTTCACAAAGCAAAGCAGCAGCATCAGAGCACGGTGCAGAGTCTCTAGATGAGTTCACAGCAGTCCCTCGTTCTTATTGAACATCCATGTTGTAGTCCGCTGTATAGAAAACTGTGGTTTCCATGGTTTCCCCACAGCAGCAGACGCACACAATGACGTCCGCTGGCGCATCATAAACACGTCGGAAAGTGAAAGTGCATTCGGATTCTCTAAAGTACTGCAGTCTCTTCTCCTAAGTCCTTTTTAATTCTCCTATCCACTATCCCTTAACCCCGTGACGTTTCACTCAGAGGTCAAGGAATAGACGATAGGGTTAGAACTTAGGAGCTGATTTTTAAACTATCCGACTGCAGCCAAGGTCTGTGGTTGAGACACGTTGAAGAGATGGATCACGTTTTGTTCTACGACATTAAATCCATCAGCAGTTAGTGACCCCACTGGTGATTTCTGAAGACTTTATGTGTCTGAAAAACGATGGTTGCTACCAAGTGGCTGAATAGGACTACAGAAGTTGTCGAGGCCGTTGAACGCCATTACGCCGAACACGTAAACACTCCTCTAAGCTAGTTTCTGTTCTGCTTGAAAGCAAGTCCCTGCCTCCTGCAGACGCTTTCAACTCGTTCCATCTAGAATCTGTATGTTTGAATGTGGACCTTAAATTGGCGTGACGTTGAAGTCGTGCTGCTGGACTCGCCTGTAGTTCCTTGATAGCATTACGTTAGCATTTAGCTTCTGGCGTTAGATTTATGATTCGAACATTATAAAAGTAGGGTAGACATGTGGAGATTATCCGGCTGAACAAAACGTGCATTCATCAAACTGGTTATTTCTCCACAGACATTATTTCCAGCTATTTTCCGGCATCCTACGGAGAAATCCCGTTGCTCTTTTGTCGAGGGAACCAGCAGCTTCCTTCAGGGTCGGCCTACAAAAAGACGTCATCACTGGACCGCTGTATTTCCTCAGGATTGTGTCTGTGCTCACCTTGCTTGTGAGGGCCTCATCGTCTGTGTACGGGGTCCAGTGTATCCCATTGTCACTGTACTGCAGAGAGTAGGAGATCACATACATCTCTTTCCCCAGAGACTTGGCTCCTTGCGTTACGATACCTGTGATCTTCTTCACCTGAGGCAGCTCCACCTGAAGCCACTGGTTCATGTTACTATACTGTGGAACAGAGAGAGATAAGATATTAGTTGTACCTTGACATTTTGTAAGGGTTTTTTTGAGGCTGTGGGTGCATTGATTTTGATATTTCCTGACTGTATGAGGGTTTGTACCTTAGCCTGCCATGCATTGATGGTTCCTTGTTTGTCCAGACGTGCATACGCAGGCTTCCAAGAGGATCCAGAGTACCAGCTGTAGGCCTCAGAGCTGGCTGTGATACGACGGTCTTCTATCAGACGGCTCTTCATCCCCAGAGGCACCGAGCAGCCTGGGGATTAGAAATGTTACTGTTAGAAAGATCTCCCTGGTCCACGGCTTGAGCTTCAGCCTCAGGATCCATGTGTCTGTGATCCTTTCCAGAATGGAAGTAGTCATCACATACAGAGCATCAGCTAGTTCCTGAGCAGTGTCCTTCACATGCTGATATCCAAGAGAGGGAGTTACACAGTCACAAGATGGAGGAATACCGGGTTTTAGGTAATCATACATCCTGTCATGTAGAAAATCCTGAGTTTTTTCTCAAAATGTTGGCTTTTTTTGATAATCTCTGACTTTCTCTCAAAATCTCCAAATTATGACTTTTTCTCAAAATCTCAAAATCTGGACTTTTTCTCAAAATCTCTAAATTTGGACTTTTTCTCAAAATCTCTAAATGTGGACTTTTTCTCAAAATCTCACAATTCTGACTTTTTTCTCAACATTTCTAAATTCTGACTTTTTCTCAAAATTCTGACTTTCTCAAAATCTCAAAATCTGGACCTTTTCTCAAAATCTCTAAATTTGGATTTTCTCTCAAAATCTCTAAATTTGGACTTTCTCTCAAAATCTCTAAATTTGGACTTTCTCTCAAAATCTCTAAATTTGGACTTTCTCTCAAAATCTCTACATTTGGACTTTCTCTCAAAATCTCTACATTTGGACTTTCTCTCAAAATCTCTACATTTGGACTTTCTCTCAAAATCTCTACATTTGGACTTTCTCTCAAAATCTCTACATTTGGACTTTCTCTCAAAATCTCTACATTTGGACTTTCTCTCAAAATCTCTACATTTGGACTTTCTCTCAAAATCTCTACATTTGGACTTTCTCTCAAAATCTCTACATTTGGACTTTCTCTCAAAATCTCTACATTTGGACTTTCTCTCAAAATACATTGTTTTTCCAACAATGCATCCAAACAAAAAAGAGCTAGTGAAATAAATATTGATGTTTTCAAGAAAGAATACAAAAAAGTAGAATACAAATAATGTGGATTGAGCTTATTTCATCTGGCAGATATTCAGTCCATTTTACCGTCGAGCTCACAGCCGTAGAACTCCAGGCGGACAGTGGCTTTGTTGAACCAGTTTATGGGATGGAGCCGAATGAAGCGACCAATCATAGGAGGGAAGAAGGTGTTTCCCTTCGTCACGTAGGCGTCCTCGTTCCCAGGGAACACCTAAGAGGAAGATATGTTTATAGAAAGAAGTCGATAGTGGTGGGAAGTAGTGGAGTACAAATACTTCGTTACTGTACTTAAGTGCATGTTTCTGGTATCAGTACTTTAATACCTGTACTTTCTACTTCTTACATTTTGAACTAAAATACCTGTACTTTCTACTTCTTACATTTTGAACTAAAATACCTGTACTTTCTACTTCTTACATGTTGAACACAAATACCTGTACTTTCTACTTCTTACATGTTGAACTCAAATACCTGTACTTTCTACTTCTTACATGTTGAACACAAATACCTGTACTTTCTACTTCTTACATTATGAATTCAAATACCTGTACTTTCTACTTCTTACATGTTGAACTCAAATACCTGTACTTTCTACTTCTTACATGTTGAACACAAATACCTGTACTTTCTAATTCTTACATTATGAATTCAAATACCTGTACTTTCTACTTCTTACATGTTGAACTCAAATACCTGTACTTTCTACTTCTTACATGTTGAACTCAAATACCTGTACTTTCTACTTCTTACATGTTGAACTCAAATACCTGTACTTTCTACTTCTTACATGTTGAACTCAAATACCTGTACTTTCTACTTCTTACATGTTGAACTCAAACACCTGTACTTTCTACTTCTCACATGTTGAACACAAATACCTGTACTTTCTACTTCTTACATTATTAATTCAAATACCTGTACTTTCTACTTCTTACATGTTGAACTCAAATACCTGTACTTTCTACTTCTCTCATGTTGAACCCAAATACCTGTACTTTCTACTTCTTACATGTTGAACTCAAATACCTGTACTTTCTACTTCTTACATGTTGAACACAAATACCTGTACTTTCTACTTGTTACATGTTGAACTCAAATACCTGTACTTTCTACTTCTTACATGTTGAACTCAAATACCTGTACTTTCTACTTCTCACATGTTGAACACAAATACCTGTACTTTCTACTTCTTACATGTTGAACTCAAATACCTGTACTTTCTACTTCTTACATGTTGAACTCAAATACCTGTACTTTCTACTTCTTACATGTTGAACTCAAATACCTGTACTTTCTACTTCTTACATTATGAATTCAAATACCTGTACTTTCTACTTCTTACATGTTGAACTCAAATACCTGTACTTTCTACTTCTTACATGTTGAACACAAATACCTGTACTTTCTACTTCTTACATTATGAATTCAAATACCTGTACTTTCTACTTCTTACATGTTGAACTCAAATACCTGTACTTTCTACTTCTTACATGTTGAACTCAAATACCTGTACTTTCTACTTCTTACATGTTGAACTCAAATACCTGTACTTTCTACTTCTTACATGTTGAACACAAATACCTGTACTTTCTATTTGTTACATGTTGAACTCAAATACCTGTACTTTCTACTTCTTACATGTTGAACACAAATACCTGTACTTTCTACTTCTTACATGTTGAACTCAAATACCTGTACTTTCTACTTCTTACATGTTGAACTCAAATACCTGTACTTTCTACTTCTTACATGTTGAACTCAAATACCTGTACTTTCTACTTCTTACATGTTGAACTCAAATACCTGTACTTTCTACTTCTCTCATGTTGAACTCAAATACCTGTACTTTCTACTTCTTACATGTTGAACTCAAATACCTGTACTTTCTACTTCTTACATGGTGAACTCAAATACCTGTACTTTCTACTTCTCTCATGTTGAACTAAAATACCTGTACTTTCTACTTCTCTCATGTTGAACTCAAATACCTGTACTTTCTACTTCTTACATTATGAATTCAAATACCTGTACTTTCTACTTCTCACATGTTGAACTCAAATACCTGTACTTTCTACTTCTTACATGTTCAACTCAAATACCTGTACTTTCTACTTCTTACATGTTGAACACAAATACCTGTACTTTCTACTTCTTACATTATGAATTCAAATACCTGTACTTTCTACTTCTTACATGTTCAACTCAAATACCTGTACTTTCTACTTCTTACATGTTGAACACAAATACCTGTACTTTCTACTTCTTACATTATGAACTCAAATACCTGTACTTTCTACTTCTTACATGTTGAACTCAAATACCTGTACGTTCTACTTCTTACATGTTGAACTCAAATACCTGTACTTTCTACTTCTTACATTATGAATTCAAATACCTGTACTTTCTACTTCTTACATGTTGAACTCAAATACCTGTACTTTCTACTTCTTACATGTTGAACACAAATACCTGTACTTTCTACTTCTTACATTATGAATTCAAATACCTGTACTTTCTACTTCTTACATGTTGAACTCAAATACCTGTACTTTCTACTTCTTACATGTTGAACTCAAATACCTGTACTTTCTACTTCTTACATGTTGAACTCAAATACCTGTACTTTCTACTTCTTACATGTTGAACTCAAATACCTGTACTTTCTACTTCTTACATGTTGAACTCAAATACGTGTACTTTCTACTTCTTACATGTTGAACTCAAATACCTGTACTTTCTACTTCTTACATGTTGAACTCAAATACCTGTACTTTCTACTTCTCACATGTTGAACTCAAATACCTGTACTTTCTACTTCTTACATGTTGAACTCAAATACCTGTACTTTCTACTTCTCTCATGTTGAACTCAAATACCTGTACTTTCTACTTCTTACATGTTGAACTCAAATACCTGTACTTTCTACTTCTCTCATGTTGAACTCAAATACCTGTACTTTCTACTTCTCACATGTTGAACTCAAATACCTGTACTTTCTACTTCTCTCATTTCCCAAACAGCTGGTTCCTTTAGTCTGAATGTGTGTTTGGTGCGTGATCATTATTCTTTAGAGTCACTGCGTGCCTATTGGTTGGAACACGATCGGTGTATCCATCACTTCCTGGTCTTCTCTAAAGAAGAGGGACCAATGGAAACGTTGTCATGTTGCCGTTGGTCACCATGGAAACATTCATTAGCTAACAATGACATTACTGTTCTATTAATATAAAGGGAGGTCAGGTACTCTTTAAAGCAGCTGCTAGCTATGGGTACTTTCTACTGAAGGACACTTCAAAGCCTCTTTACTTTGACTTGAGTAAAGAAGTTTAGTCAGTACTTCTACTTTCACCAGAGTATTTTTAAACACGAGTATCTGTACTTCTACTTGAGTAAAGGATGTGTGTACTTCTACTTGAGTAAAGGATGTGTGTACTTCTACTTGAGTAAAGGATGTGTGTACTTCTACTTGACTAAAGGATGTGTGTACTCTGTATCTCTGGTGGTCACACAGTAACATCCTAGTTTGTAGCATTGATAGAAAGACCTCCCACCTTCCGGAGGTCCCTGCTGTCGCCCTTATAGAAGATCCACTTCTTGCGGTCGGTGCTGTATGAGATGGAGTACTTTGTCACAAACTGGTGTTGCAACATCTGCTTTGCTCCCTGCGTGGCGATCTGACTGATAACAACGGGCCGCTGGAAGTCCACCTGGACAGAGGGACGGTTGTATCACGTATTAGGAAAGTGCACACATGTGATCAAAGACACACACAACGCATGCGACACGCACCTGGATCCAGCTCATGTTCTGCTCCGTGCTCCATGCGTTGTATTTCCCCCCATTGTTCAATCGGGCAAGATTTGGCTCCCAGTATCCTTCGAAACAAGTGGAGTCATTTTCATTTCACTAGCTTCATATTTGTACGGCAGTTTTATAATATCAAAAGTATTTGTCATTGAAGAACCAATGTGATGTGTGCAGACAGTATGGCGATGTTTACCTCGGGTATTGATCGCTGTTATCTGGTTGTCTTTCACACTGCCTGACTCCAAACCCAGGGCACGATGGCAATCTTAGAGGAAACATACAAGCAATATTTTAACATCAAAACACAATTACGGGATGTTTAAAGGCAGCAGGTTTTTATTCCAGTTGCTTGTACCGTCATCCAGAACCAGAAAGAGGGTCTGCATGCCCTTCTGTTGGATGAAACCAATCTCCGTCTCCAGCTGCCACAGGCCCGGTTTGGACGGATACATCTCCAGAGTGGCAAAGCTTCCTGGAGAGACAGAACGGAACAACAAGGGTCATGATCTGTTTATTTTCTAATAGTTTTACTTTGAAAGGTACCGTCTCATGTCTGTATTTGATTCTTGTCTCCGTGTTTTCCCTCCTCTCTGATTGGCTGATTGTTTTTCACATCCGTTCTCAAGCTGTGTGTTGTCTCGTGATTACACCTCACTGGAAAGAACGCTGCTCCAAAATCAATTAAAAGAATAATGAAAACAAGGTGTTTTCGCTTTTAATAAGTAAAGAAATCTGCCAATAGAACAAGCGAAGTTTTGCTTGGTTAGATCTCGTTAAATAAGACGGGATATTTAGATCAATGAGATCTTAATGAGCTGGGGAAACTTATTTTGAACTATATCTTACCAGGATCAGTACATGTTATTACAAAATAAGCCTGAATGCTCAAGTTTTCAGTTTTCTGACGTTAGTTCCAATAAGAATTTGTTTTCGTTTTTTAAATCAAGTAAGATTTATTTGTTAAAACGAGATTAAAGAACTTGTTTAATTTGACATTGTGGAAATTGATGTGAGATATTGTACCAAATAAGTGTGTTACATGTGAAATGGGAGGAAGTCTTGTTGCAATTTCCAGACACTAAAAGAGGTCTGTTGAGTTTCTCTGATAATTATCAAATAGTAGCAGTTAAGTGAATACTGTTCAAGCAATACCTGTGTTTGTGTTTTATAGTGATTTCTCTGTTTTATCCTTTCATAAAAATGTGAGGACTAAAATGGCGGTAGACAAAGGGCTGTAAACTAGGTTTTATTGCTGTGGGGGAGGGGAAGATATGCAGGACAGGGCCTTTGGTGGGGAGAGTATATTCTGCTTTAGATCTCTGGCAGGCCATGTTTTAAGGAAGTCTACATATCTTTAATGTTATATGTGTGAGTTTATACATTCCTGTGTGTTCATAGTTGAAGGAACAAAAGGTACATCTTTCCTCTCAAATATAGAGAGGTTTTTTATAGATTCCTGAAACAATGTTCCCATTTTCTTAAAATAGATGAGCACAATAGTTTTTTCTTTGACTGTTTACCTGTTTATCAAAAGAGTGTTTTGAGCTATTTGTGAAGAAGGAAGTTGCAGAATTAATGGTGATTTCTGTTTTGAGTGTAAAGATTATCCCTGAGAATGTTTTTCTGGGTTAAACCATCTATAGGCTTTGCAGATGGGGGGGAGCATTTCCCTTGATTTTAATGAGGTGCAGCATGCAGGCCTTCCCAACACCTGTGGCTTTCAAAGCTGCCAGACGCTGATTTCCCTGTGAGATAGCGTTTTAGTATCTCCCCAATGAAACGCCACCCCTTCTTTGTATTAGGGAAATGTTTTTCTGGTTGTTGGGTCTCTCTCTCTTCATGCGCTGACAAGACGATAGGATGTCCGCAGTGCGTGAATAAGGGCGGGAGTACTCCACACGTTGCTTATATGATTCTTTGAATTGTATAGTCATGTATTATTGTATATCGTATTGCATTATTACTACTTTGTTTAATTAAAACGGATTATTGTTTAACTGGTATCCTGGTGTCTTCTAATTCCCTCCCTGTTATGATTTCAAGCAGGACTCGTCAAAACAACACGCGGTGAGGAGTTGGGTTGAAAAAACCCCGATCTCGCAACAACATAAAGTCAAAATAAGATGTTTTCAAGAGTCTTGAAGATGCATTGTCTAAACACAAGACCCTATATCTCACTGCATTGTTACCTCTTCCGTTATTGCGTCTTATATCGAGTGTAAAGACGTATTCGGACTAGAAATGAGACGAATATACTTGGCAAGATTTTGAGTTTTTACAGTGCTGTGTATTCCCCCCGTGTTCCGTGTTAGTTTGTCGTTGTTTTTCCCGTGGTTTGGTTCTTGATGTCCCGCGTCTGCCCTCCAGTGTCCTCAGAGTCTTCCTGGCTTGATTTAGTTTTGTTGCTACTTTTCCTTTTGTTAATCGTCCCTGCTTGCACCGTTTTTTGTAAGTACAGCTTTCATTTTAATAAAGCTAGCTTGTTGTTCCTTTCCTTATATCTGCCTCCTCTGTTTGTACTCGATGTGGGTCCGTAGTACTCTTGCAAACCTGTTGGGGTAGCTACGCAAAAAAAGTAATCCCTTACTTTACTTAGTTACTCACTGCTGAAAGTAATTAGTTACACTACTAGTTACAATACTTTTGGATTACTCTGTAAAATCACCTGAAAAAGGGACGTTAGATTTATTTATTATTATCTTCCCGTTATGCAGACAGTGATAGTCGAAGACCGTAAAAGTACGCAAGTAACGAGCTAATTTCGTGTTTAGTAACTGTAACGGCCCGTCTACACTACAGCGTTGACAGCTTCAATCTGCCCATTCACTTTCAATGGGGTGACGTCACGTTGCCTCGCTTTTTCGCCGAACTGAATTGTGGGTAGCAGAGCGGTCCGTCCGCGTCAGAAGTTGACATGTCATTCTGACGCGGAGACGCGGGTAGCCAGCGCCAGCCAATCAAATCCCGTTTATGAAAATCTGACAGCTGAAGCCGTAGCCAATCAAACCGCGTCTAAGCTGGGAGAGATATCCCGCCGTTCATTTCTATATTTCAAAAAAAGTCGGAGGAGAAACTAACTATCGCCGTAGCAATCACCCGGTTTGTGTATGACCAGACCCTCTTCACCTACCGGGACACAAACCGGAGGAACCAGCATGGAGGGAGGGGGCAGAGGCAGTGGGGGAAACTGGTAGGTTTTCGCCTGTTTGGGGAGTCTATATATATATATATATAGCTCGCATAAAATCCCCGGGGTTTTTGCTTTGAATGTCGGGGGCGGGAGATTCATGTGATTGGTTGTTGGTCGCGTTGCTTGAATAAAATCCCCGAGCTTCAGACACGCCCAGCTCCAAGCTTTTTTTTGAAGCTGTAGTGTGGACGCTCCGTAATGGGAATACTGCTGAACCAACAGTAACGAGTTACACTACTGCGTTACAGACAAAAGTAATCTACTGTCACGGTACGTCCACACGGCAGCGTCGCGTTGAAGCTTGTCGGTGGGCGTATCTGGCGTGGACCAACAACCAATCACATTACACCGCCCCGGACACACAAGCAGGCGGTCTGATTGGCTAGAGCTTGTACTGGCATATGATTCGATTGGCAAAGCCACGCGACGGAACCACAATGCAGTTCGACAAAGCGTGACGTCACCCATTCAAAGTGAATGGGAAGCGTCTCCGTCGAAGCTGCAGCGCTGCCGTGTGGACGTACCGTAACGCGTTGATGCTCGCTACTCCCACCACTGAAACTCGGACAATAATTAGGTTAAAACATCCTGTCTCTGCTTCTTTTCTGACATCAACTAAAGCCAGTAGATATTTTCCATGTCGAAAATCCAAATAGAAACGTGGACTGTTTTCAACTTGAAAGCATGAAATCAGAAGAAGCAACGGCTCTGAAGGAACGCGGTGTTTCTCACCCGGCAGCAGCGGGTAGACGGACTGTCTGTAGCTGCTGATCTTCTTGTGAATGAACGTCTGTCCGTGGAAGTTGATGCTCTGGAAGTCTTTGGGAGACCCCATGTTGATGAGGTACCAGCTCACCAGCTGGTTGGTGTACATCCTCAGACCCTTCAGGTTGAATATTATTCCATTGATGGCTTGGGAAGAAACAGACAACATGCATTATTTTCTTTTAATAGTTTTTGGTGAGGTTTCTTTGCTTTAAGTCAGGGGTGTCAAACTCAAGGCCCGGGGGCCAAATCCGGCCCGCAACTTCATTTTATGTGGCCCGCAAGAGCTTGCAAAGAATATAATACGTTTATGATACGGTTACATGCTACTTTACAGTATATATATATATATATATTCATTTTAATTAATTTCTCATTTTATAGTTATTTATCATTTTACATTTTTATCTTTGATTTATCCTTAATTGCATTAATCTGTGTGAATCTGTGCTGTGCTGTTTTTCAATCTCACCCTGTTGCTGTTAAACCACTGAATTTCCCCACGGGGATTAATAAAGCTCCATCTTATTTTACAGAAGCATGTTGCCCATAAACTACATGTCCCACAATGCATCTCATTTTGTGACATGCTCACTGAAGAGACTTGCAATTATTTGCCCTGGACTTCTGCTTTCAGACGTAGTTAATTATGAAGTTATTACCCTATCCGATAATAATCCAATGCAGAGGCAATAATATAATATAATACATTATTTCATATATATTATGTATTTATATATGTATATTTATATAGTTACAACCGGCCCTTTGAGTGCAACCATAATGCTAATGTGGCCCACGATGAAATTGAGTTTGACACCCCTGCTTTAAGTGATGCTTGAATGCATGAAAGGAACACGCAAGTACGTAACTACCACTACGGGTTTTGCACTACTAAATACTGTTAATATTTTACATTCATGATGTGACCGTCTATGTTTCCTGTAGTTATTGAATGCTATGTTTACTGCACTGTTAGTGTACAGCTGTATTATTGTGCTGCTGTGTTTATTGTATTGTTGGAACTCTGGCACAACAATTTCCTTCAGGATAAATAAAGTCTTATCTTATCTTATTGCAACTCAGTAGAAATGATTTCAACAGTATTCTTCAGGGTTTCTGCGGGTTTCAACAAGTCGCATGTAATCCTCTTGAAGACCGGCTTTTTGAGATTGCATAAAAGGAAATTGAATGTGTGTTACAGAAATTAAAGTACATTTTGAAAGATAAAACTATCCCAATGTGCTGTATTACTCCAATACATATATATAAGGGTTGGACCAACCCCGCACACCCGACAGTCAGACACAACCACCATATTCAAATCCCAATTAGCTTTTATTTTATTTATTTTTAATTTAGTTTTTTAAATCGTACGGTGTCCTTGGGTGTCATGAATGGTGCCTAAAAATAAAATGTATTATTATTATTATTATTATTATTATTATTATTATTATTATTATTATTATTATTATTATTATTATTATTATTATATACCAGTTGTCGGTATACTAAGTCATGTAAATCATATATTTATTTCAACAAGGACCATGCATACAAATACATTCATCTCAGAGAAGAGAAGAGATGCCACATTATAGCCAATAGCTAATTTCCACCTGCAGTCCATCTCAGACCAGATGCATTCTTCATTCATTTTAAATTCTATAAATCTGTGTCTTACCCCTTCCTAGACTTGTTATGTCCTTTTACTTCCCGCAGAAACCCGGTTCTTTGCGAGTAGGATTGAAATCGGGATAGTTTGAGGTACAGTATAATGCCTTACAGTGGAATTGGAGGCTCTTCTTGTTTTGGCCCGTATATCTCCTTCTGCTTTTCCTCTCCATCATCTCCTGGTTCGTGTCGTGGTACCAGCTCTGAGACTCGTCAAAGGTCATGAAGAGCAGCGTGAACTCCCGCATGTCGGGGACGCTTTTCTCCAGAGTCCCCTCTCGACACACCAGCAAAGGCCCGATCAATCCAGAGTGGATATCCCTTTCCTGAAAACAAGAGGATACACCAGGGTTCATAAAGCTTCTTTCAAAGTGACGTCAACATGTGTCACTTTCAGCAAATAATGATAATACACCTTTCATGCTCGATGCAGCCCAAAGTGCTTTACAGAGTATGACAAAAAATGACGATAACACATGAGGAACATAGTTAAAATATGTAACAACAATAAAACAATAAGACATGAAGTGATACTACTAACAATTATAAGCCAAATTAAACTTTTAAAAATTCCAATTGAGGTTGCCGTTCTAAGATCAAAAGAACAGTTTTCTTGTGATGCACTGTAGGTGCTTTTCAAAGTCTGAGTGTCCTTGCTGGTTGATCAAATGAGAGGCCGTCACTTACATCTGTTGGGGCAAGGTTCTGTAAAGCATAATATATGCATGCTGTTTCAAACACTCCACCATCGCTCCTGTCCCCAAAAAGACAAAAGTCACCAGCCTCAATGACGACCGCCCAGTAGCTCACCTCCATCATCATGAAGTGCTTTGAGCGGTTAGTCCTTCATCGCCTCCTCCCTCCCTGACTCTCTGGACCCCCTGCAGTTTGCCTACGGAGCAAACAGGTCCACAGACGACGCCATAGCCCTCACCATCCACACTGCCCTCTCACACCTGGACCAGGGGAACTAGCACCCCAGCACGTCACAGCTTTGAGGGTGTGTGTGTGGTGTGTGTGTGTGTGTGTGTGTGTGTGTGTGTGTGTGTGTGTGAGGAGCTCCACGGACAATGGGGCCATTTAGTCATGTCACTGTACCCAGCAAGAAGCATGACATGGGACCTTTCATTTATATGTTTATAGGTCACCTATTATTCGAAATCCACTTCTTCATGTATGTTCTACATCAACATGTGTCTCTCTGTGTGAAGAGATTTCTATAAAAACATGTCTGAAATGAGCTGATCAGATTTTGGCCACTTTATGATGTCATAACGATGTCTTGTCTTGTGTAGCCATTAGCCAATCAGCAACCAAGGTAACCCCCCCACCCCACCTTATCACCTGAATCTCCTCTAGAGCACCATTGAGTTCTTTGTAACCAAATCTCTCTCATGCGGCTTTCACAACAGCGCTTCCCCTTATGGCTCCGAGCGGGAGCTTTTCTGGTTCAGCTCCGGTTTCCCTTTTCTGCTCCCGCTCTGTTCACACCGCCCAGAGCTGCCGCTGCTGCGTCACGACGTCACCGTCTACGTGCCTGCTTCATAAAATCCAAACCGCGCGGAAATCCTTCACATCGACAACAGCAATGGCCGATTGTATTGAAGCGCTGTTCGCTTTGGTTATCCTCTTACGAAACGACATGGAAGGCATCGGACGACTTTACAAGGGACGGCTTTACTTGGAACTTTACAAACATCACATGCAAAATGCAAGACTTCTTTGTGGTCTTCAGTATCAACGACGAATCTGCCCCTGCCCCGACGTAAGAGAGACATAAGCGACGCCGCCTCTTAGCTCCGAAGCTCTTGCCGACAGTTTTTTGGAGCTGGAAGTGAACCGGATTCCGGAGCTAAGAGGCTCTGCAGTGTGAACAGGAAAAACGGTACTTTTCAGGCTCCAGTTCCGAGCCGGAGCTGAAAACGCGTTGGTGTGAAAGGTGCATGAGAGGGGCGTGGGGAGGGGCTCCTTGTTTCCATCTAAAGTCACAGACAGAGAATCAGCACTTTGGAAACAGGGCTGAAACAGAGGGGATTATGGGTAATGCTGCAATGATCTGTTTGGTGTTTCAGACAAACACTTCAGAGACATATATATATAAATGGGAGGCGTGTGGCGCTTTGGTGTTGGGATCAGGGGAGCACAGGTTCAAACCCCACTGCAGTCAGCATGTCGTTGTGTCCCTGAGACGCTTCACCCCAAAGTGCTCCTGTGGGGATTGTCGCTTTGGATAAAATCGTCTAACAAGTAATATATATATCTGCGACCTATAATACATTGATGAAAAACAGTAGCCTATAATAGGGGACCTTTACATAGCATTTCCAAGCAGGTTAATACATGTCGAAAATAGAAATGTACTCACAGGATTGACGCCTGAATAGTAGGCCCAGGTCCGGCAGTGAGACTCCGTTGGCATCGGCCCCACCCTAGGTTTGATTTTCCAGATATATGTGAAGGTGGTGTTGGGTTGAACCTCATTGTCATATTTGAACCAGTACTCAGAGCCATCCTCATAGGACAGACCCTCTGTCTGCTTGGTATAGGTCACTCCATTCGGGTGTAAGGAGTACGGACGCCTTCCTTTGTTCATGAACACCACCTTCAAGAAAAAAAATACATGATAAGGTAACGTATTTGTAGAGTTGAAGGAATAGTATTTATTTCCCTGAAAACAATGCTACTCTTTGATGTCGGGGTAAATATGAAGCTGTTAAAGACTGTTATTACTTGGCTTAGTTGAATACTCGATTACTCAATTCAGAACACGTGACACGTTGTTAATCCAGAACAGACAGACCGCTGTCAAGGACTTATGGACCGTTGTTAAGGACGCTCACATCTGCACAAAGAAGTCCGTTTGATTTAACTGTAGCCTATACGGTTTGGCTGAAAAGCAAACTGCATGCTACGCGTCGGGATCCTGATCTGCCTGTCGGGCGTTCTTTTCAGATTATCTCTTGCTTAAAACACCTGCACTTTTGAAAGATCATCCATAACATTCATGACTCATTCATCATCATATTCCAATTACTTGAATATAGACTCTCCTGGCACTATTTCTATCCTATTTTATTTGTATTTACTTGCACTATTTTAACTGTTGTATCAGTTGTATTGTGTTGCACTGTTGGAGGAGCCTGTGACCTAAGATATTCATTGACACTGTAGCTATGGACAAATGACAATAAAATAAATCTTGAATCTTTAAGCTAGTTAGCTTAGCACAAAGCATGTAAACATGGCTAACCCCTGCTGGAAGATACTGTTCCTGCACATTAAATAGTCTGGTTTAAAACCCAATGTAAAACCAAGGTTTAAAAGGTGAGCTACAACCATAAGCTAGTTAGCTTAGCACAAAGCATGCAGACATGGCTAACCCATGCAGGAAGATAATGTTTAAAAAGTGAGCTCGATAAGTGTTAAATATGGAGCTACAACCAGAAGCTAGTTAGCTTAGCACAAAGCATGTAAACATGGCTAACCCCTGCTGGAAGATACTGTTCCTGCACATTAAATAGTCTGGTTTAAAACCCAATGTAAAACCAAGGTTTAAAAGGTGAGCTACAACCAGAAGCTAGTTAGCTTAGCACACAGCATGCAGACATGGCTAACCCATGCAGGAAGATAATGTTTAAAAAGTGAGCTTCAGAAGTGTTAAATATGGAGCTACAACCAGAAGCTAGTTAGCTTAGCACAAAGCATGCAGACATGGCTAACCCATGCAGGAAGATAATGTTTAAAAAGTGAGCTCGATAAGTGTTAAATATGGAGCTACAACCAGAAGCTAGTTAGCTTAGCACAAAGCATGTAAACATGGCTAACCCCTGCTGGAAGATACTGTTCATGCACATGAAATAGTCTGGTTTAAAACCCAATATTAAACCAAGGTTTAAAAGCTGAGCTTCAGAAGTGTTAAATATGAAGCTACAACCAGAAGCGTGTTAGCATAGCACAAAGCATGCAGACATGGCTAACCCATGCAGGAAGATACTGTTTAAAAAGTGAGCTTTAGAAGTGTTGGTAAACAGATTTAATACCAAAGACCAAATAGTCAAAAGCCTTTGAATCCATTGATTTGAAAATGTGAGATATCGGAAGTGCTCTCAGATTAAGTCTTACCATGAGGCTTTGTCCAACCTCCGCCTTGATGACAGGTCCCAGGATGCCTAGATGCTCATCCATTTCTCCACGGATGTCTGGTGTGCTGAAGCTACTGTCCATGTAGCCTCGGAAAACCACCTTGGTGAACTTAGTCTCTCTGGTGTTCTGCTCCGATTTGTCTTGCCTCCTGTGGGGATTACAGGACCGGATAATATATTTGCATGGATGTCTACCAGAGATGGCGAAAGTACACACATCCTTTACTCAAGTAGAAGTACAGATACTCATGTTTAAAAATACTCAGGTAAAAGTAGAAGTACTGACTAAACTTCTTTACTCAAGTGAAAGTAAAGAAGTTACTTTGAAGTAAAAAGTACCCATAGCTAGCAGCTGCTTTAAAGAGTACCTGACCTCCCTTTATATCAATAGAACAATAATGTCATTGTTAGCTACTGAATGTTTCCATGGTGACCAACGGCAACATGACAACGTTTCCATTGGTCCCTCTTCTTTAGAGAAGACCAGGAAGTGATGGATACACGGATCGTGTTCCAACCAATAGGCACGCAGTGACTCTAAAGAATAATGATCACGCACCAAACACACATTCAGACTAAAGGAACCAGCTGTTTGGGAAATGAGAAAAGTAGAAAGTACAGGTATTTGAGTTCAACATGAGAGAAGTAGAAAGTACAGGTATTTGAGTTCAACATGTAAGAAGTAGAAAGTACAGGTATTTGAGTTCAACATGAGAGAAGTAGAAAGTACAGGTATTTGAGTTCAACATGAGAGAAGTAGAAAGTACAGGTATTTGAGTTCAACATGTGAGAAGTAGAAAGTTCAGGTATTTGAGTTCAACATGAGAGAAGTAGAAAGTACAGGTATTTGAGTTCAACATGTAAGAAGTAGAAAGTACAGGTATTTGAGTTCAACATGAGAGAAGTAGAAAGTACAGGTATTTGAGTTCAACATGTAAGAAGTAGAAAGTACAGGTATTTGAGTTCAACATGTAAGAAGTAGAAAGTACAGGTATTTGGAGAGTTGTCAGAAAAAGTAGTGGAGTAAAGTACTGATAGCATAAAAATGTACTTAAGTACAGTAACAAAGTATTTGTACTCCACTACTTCCCACCTCTGATGTCTACGCGTGTGTGTACAGTTTGTAATAAATCTGAATCGTCATATTGACTCTAAGCTTACCTCTGTCCATAGCCACCATAGTCCCAATCCACCTCTTCTGCAGCGATGAAATAAGTCCTGACGTCGGGACCTAAGAACTTCAGGTAGTATTTGGTGGTGTCGTCCAGGTTGAGAGTCTTGATGTCTATACCACCGCTGTAAGGGTCTACATAAGTCACATACTCATATTCATCTGCGGTCACATCTCCCTCCATCCCAAGATGATCCGGAGCGTCTCCAGGAACGTACAACTCGTAGTCGCTGAAATCGGACCGAGGCACACCGATGACCACAGGCTCGTGGATCAATTCTTCATCAGTGATGGCTTGCAGAAGGGGTCGAGAGCCACGTGGAGTCATGGCTGGGCCAAAACCTCGGGGAGAAAGAGGTAATCCACTCCTAGACTGAGGTTTGTACTCCTTCTTCTTCTTCGTCTTCATGCCTTGACCTTTCGGGGGTCTCTGACGAAGACTTACCTTCCGGATCTTTTTCGGAGGCGGTGTTGCTTTGGGGGTTTCTTTCGGAAAGTATTTCATCATGTAGTCGGGAATATCCACGGGTTCCATTTGGTGAGTGCTCTCGTAAGACCAGTTGTGCGACTGTGTTTTGACGAGGGTTGTTTTAATCGTCTGTGAATGGTTTCCTGTGAGGTAGATGTGCAGTTCTTCACTTTCCTCCACGACACTTAGCTCCTCAGATTGGCTCTCTTTTCCTGCGTCGCCGGAGAGGGACACATCACTCTTATTGGAGAAACTTTCTTCAGAAGATGTGTCGTTCGACTCGTCAAGAAGAGAGGTAACATTACCCTCTGTCGTGTCGGATCTGGATATATTCTGTTTACTCTCGAGCAAAGCTTGTGATACATTTCCCAGGCTTGAGTCGATAGTTACGTTTTCAGAGGAATTAATTGGAAGTGTATACTCAGGTTCTTCCGTAGTGGCGTTGCCATTGGTTTTGTTGTCTCTGCCGTCGACTTCCAACTCTAAGATGGTTACGTTGCTTCTGTCCACGCTAACCTTTTCAACATCAGCTGCCGGAAAAGACAATGAATCATCATCTGCTGATACGTTAGCTGCTGTGTTGTTCTCATTGACCTTTTCTGCAGGGTTTGACAGAGACGTTGCGTTACCGTCTGTTGAATTAGAGATATTTTTCGCACTCGAATTGGACGTTGGCACCGAGTACGAAAACACGTCACCTCTTGAGAGAATCTCCTCTGAATCAGTCATCTGGTTATCACTGGTCAAGGTTACGTTGAGTTCTTCAGTCTCCAAGATTGAACTTGCATTTCCTGTCGAAGTCAAATTGGTAATATCTGCGGGTACATCCGCTGATAGTACCGTAACATTGTGAACTGTTGTGTTCTTTGTGTCAGAAACGGCAGAAGCGCTGCTGTTTGTAGTTAAGTTGTTATTCTTTAGCACTATATTTGGGCTGAACAAAACGGTTGTGTTCTCTATTTCATTATTCAAAGAAGAATCACCAACGCTTGGCGGCCGACTGCTGTTCTGCGATTGCGTTGTATTCTCACTGATGCTTTGGTTTAGCAAATGTACGTCCGTGAGGTTAAATCCATCCACCTTTTCCAAGTTTGATAATAATGTCTCGTTGATTGCATTTGGCTTTATGGATACATCGCCGTCTGCTGATGATACCGTAGCATTTGTGTTGTTTGTGTGAGAATCGGCAGAAGCGCTGGTATTTATAGTTGCGTCGTCGCTTTTTAGTACATTTGGGCTATACAAAATGGTTGTGTTCTCTATTTGATACAACGACGAATTACCAAGTGTACTGCTGTTCTGCATTTGACTTGTGTTCACTTTAATGCTTTGGTTATACACATCTACTTCCGTGAGGTTCGATGCATCCACGTCTTTCCAGTTTGCATTTGGCTTTGAAAAAGAGGTTTTATTATTTGTCCCTTTCAAATTAATCATGACATTTCCATCCTCAGGCACATCCACAGCATCGTAGTCGAGGAACGAGAGGTCCAACTGGTCCACCCCTGTGTCTTTGGATTGGTTCTTCAGAGATCTCAAATCCCATAGCTCTGCATACATGTCCGTGTCAATGTCTATCTTCTCTGGCTTGCTTTCCACCGGAGGTGTTAGATTTTCCTCTTCTTTTTTGATCTCGTCAAGTCCCTGAGGGTTCCATATATGAAACGTATTCTCGTAGTCGTAGCCAGGGTAATCGTACTGGTTGTCCCGATAGCACTCAAAATCCTTAAACTTGACGCGCATCCCTTTGGTCGTCTCATGGGAGTTCAGGGACGCCAGGAGCCAGACACCTTATGTGAAAGAAACACAAAAAACATCAGATGAAGACTTTGAAGCAACCGTCACTTTTCACGTGCAAAGGTTCCAGATATTGCCAATTGGCCCTGAGAGCTTAAATTATAATTTTTTTAATCTTGCATATAGACGCAATGCACAGTGTGTAATATTCATGCCTCGAGGTTATATACCTCTTCTTATTGGTCAAGTCTCCGTTTTACTTCCTTGTCTGTCCGAAATGTCATCACTTCATAATAATTGTATATATCTTTTAGACATGTATGTATAATGTTCTTAATTAGCATATGAGTTTTAGCCAAAGATGTGATTTGTTAAGTTGCAAATCAGTACTGTTTTTGTGTCAAAGTTGACCTTCAAACCACATTTGAAAAGATTTACTCCCTCAGATATAGCTTTCACAATAATTGGACACCTAAGGTCACGAAGGATGGGTCATGACCGAAAGAACGAGATCGCGGATACTAGGGTTGCCAGAAACTGACCATGATCAAAATCGATTGTTCGGCAGCCCTGGCGAATAATAATCGATTATTCCCGCTGCGGGATAGGAATTCCGTTTTTTTTTCTTTACTGGAACATGTTTAACAAACAAACAACAAACAAGCATGTCATCACAACGACGTGGCCTTGAAGTGAAGTTGGTAATGGCCAGCTGTGCTGCGTCTTTCTCTGTAACCTCTTTGGCGTGCTTCGCACTCAAATGCCAACGCATCGTTGAGGTTGAGCTGTGATAGTCTTTTCGCAGAGCTTGCATTTAACTTCCTTTGGACTTGTAAGTTCGAAGTAGTTCCACGAGGAGGAACTATTTTTACCTGCCGCTTTGTTCATCTTTAGTCGCACGTGTGAGGGAGAGGGGGGGGGGCGGGGTCGGTGTGAGGGAGAGGGGGGGGGGTCTGTGTGTAGCAGCTGCAGCAGCAGTCTGCTCTGCACGCAGGCTTCCTCCAAGTTTACAGTAAAACAAACTGGTGGTGTGACCAATGACAATTATTAATACCATTACTATTATTAGCATATATATACATATATATTTTGGTTGAAACTAACGATTTTTAAAAATAATATTCGATTATGGAGACTGTAGCGAATATTCGAATAATCGAATCGCTGGCATCCCTAGCGGATACAAGCGGTCGAGATGGGTTTTCTCCGCAGGGTGGCTGGCGTCTCCCTCAGGGATGAGGTGAGAGGTTCGGTCATCAGGGAGGGACTCGGAGTTGAGCCGCTCCTCCTTCGCGTCGAAAGGAGCCGGTTGAGGTGGTTCGGGCACCTAGTTAGGATGCCACCTGGGCGCCTCCCTAGGGAGGTGTTCCAGGCACGTCCAGCTGGGAAGAGACCGAGGGGTAGACCTAGAACCAGGTGGAGAGACTATATCTCTTCGCTGGCCTGGGAGCGCCTCGGGACCCCCCAGTCAGAGCTGGTTGATGAGGGGAAAGGAACGTTTGGGGCTCTCTGCTGGAACTGCTACCCCCGAGACCCGACCATGGAGAAGCGGGAGAAGATGGATGGATGGAAGAATTGGACAAACGAGTCACAGTGACATTAACAATTGACCTTTGACCACTGGAACCGAACCCCAAAAAAGGTGATGCCTTGAAACTTCTTGCAGCAGTTTTCTGTATTTGCAACGCTTTTTCTTAATGCAGCGTATTTGTTTCCAAATTGGTGAAGATGTATTCTCCACTTGCTCGTACTGTGTCGATTATTGGGCCAATATTCTAACTCTTTGCAGTATTCTGTATAATAACTGTCTGCATCTCTACAGTATATATTCTCAAAATATAGGTATCCCTACAGACAAAATAATTGCACACACATATTTAACTTAGAAAAAGAAGCCATTGAATGCCCTTACATACCTATGTTGTCCATTTCCATAGTGATAGTCTCTCCGGTCATTGGGTAGAGGCTCAGAATGTCCTCTGTCCGCCCATTCACCTCAAACGTGTGTCCGTAGAAAGTAGCTGTCTGGATGTAGTCCTGCGCTCCGATGCTGGACATGTGCCATGTTGCAATCTCACCGTTACAGAAACCTAAGTGAGGTCCGCTTTCAAACACGTACCCATTGATCGCTGTGAGGAAAAGGGTTTGCCGTATTAATGGAGTTCATATATCATAACTTTTAGTTACTATCAGATGGCAAGAACCTACAGTGCATGACATTGGACTTAATAAACCCTGGGTCTGCCTTGTTGACTTTGGATCGATCACAGAATAGGCGAATGTTGTCCTCCAGGTACCAGCTCTTGTTCTCGTCGAAGACAGCCAGCATAGCATGCTGCTCCTTGTCTGCCTTCACCTATAGAAACAAAAGTATATTCTTCATTGATAAAGTCAACCAGATGAATGGATTTTAGGCTTTTCTTTCAACATAATAGTCGGACAAAGGGGCAACTTCCAGGTCTGAGAAGTCCCTTATATCTGCCTTCTCTTTTTTTACCAGAAGGGGGCTCAATCAAGAAAATGCCCTACTTTTCACTTGATTTATTGCCTCAATTAATCTTTTTCTTAAAGAGTTTATTGTCTCAATCTCTAGTTTTAAACCTTCCCTAATAGAGTTGGATGTTCATTTTGTAAATGATCGTCCCATTCAGAGTAAAAAAGGTTTTAAAAGGTCACAAGGCTATCTTGTGATTGAGCTGCCACCACAGTGGTGCATATAATAATAATAATAATTCCTTATATTTATTATAACGCTTTTCCAGATGCTCAAAGCGCTTCACAAATACACATTACACATACATGCAATGGTCATGTACTGTGGACAATACCCACAGGAGCAAGTTCATATACTCTTTTGAAGGTATACACGTCTATGTTTCCTAAGAACAAGATGGCGATGCCCAAAATGACCAACTCAAGGTTTCAAAACCATCGTCCACAAACTACTGGACACTTGAATGCAATCTGATCGATATTTGTTTAATCAAGGTCACAAGTTATTTATTTTTAAAATATAATTTTGTTTTTTCAAGATAACAACATATAGTCATCGGCCATTATATTTAATTTATGAAACAGAAAATTATCTTTGGACATTTGTTATTTTGAGATATTGACAAAAATAACTTTCTGGTTATTATCAGGGGAAGGGGAGAAGGAAAAGTGTAACACAGAATAAACCCTGGAACGTCTGACCTCAACACAGACCAACAATGTTTTTAGAGCCATGTTTAAAATGAATGTCTTTTGTTACTGTATATTACGTTTTTTAATGCTTTATTTCTATTGATATGTTTGCATTTTGGAATGTTTATTTCTAGTCTTTTAATTTGTTAGTCTTTTTTATGCTGCTGCAACGTAAACATTTTCCCAAATTGGGATTAATAAAGTACATCTTATCTTATCTTATCTTATCTTAACCTCCTGAGCACAGGGCCTGTCTTTTATGCCCAGAATGAATGACTATATCTTCGCTTCTGAAAGGGGAATATGAATACTCTTTTGTATCAAAGCAATGATACACCTGGGAGTTGGCTGTAGAAGTGTCAGAATCAATTTAGATATTGCTTTGTCAGAGTAAATTCAGATTGAACATAGTACAACGTTTAAATTCTAATCTCCGTCATTACTTATAGTGAAAACCACCCTTGACTGATGGGATGGTAGCCCAGAACCCTTAGGGATCCAAACCACAATATAGCATAAGTACCCTGTGTCAAGATAGATGCTAATTCATGTCTAATCTTGTTACCTGCACACCCCTGGCATTCAGCGAGCGACCCTTGCAGATGAGGATCTGTCCGATCAGTCCTGAAGCGATGTCTCGTGGAGCGTCCACAGCGCTGTGGTACAGACGGGTCAGACATCGAGAGTCTCCGTCCAGAGGCTCGTCCTCATCCACCACCCTCCAGACGTAGGTGTGTGTCTCGCCTGGCTGAACCCCGTGAGACTGGTTTCCTGGGAAACACATTGAGATACACCTCTTCCGGTTAATATAATAATTAGAAGAAGAGTGGCAGGGGGTTATGTTGATAGTCTAATAGTGGACATGATTTGGACAAAAAGCCCTGGATAACTAAGGGCTTACCGAATTCTTGTAAAAAGAAAAATAATCTTTATAGAGATGTCATAACATTCAGAACAACTACTGCAAAAAGCAAAACAGAAAAAATACTTGGATAATGATGATACTAGTGAGAATCGAAAGTTAACCCCACATTAAAAGCCATATTAAACATTTCAAGGGAGTTTGCTGTTCTAATATATAATGAAAGCAAAGTGCATAAAAAGCGTTTGTTTTGCTGTGAGGACAGATTTACCTCCTGCTGGGTAGTTGACGCCCTCATCTGACTTCTCGATGGTCAGACCATGAGGATAGATGCTGTACGGTCTGGAGGCCAGGTTCTTAAAAACGATCTGTAAAAAGACATGAGGATGATAGAGATACATATCATGTATGTTTGAAGTCCAGAAGGAAAGTGTTGGGATTGGACAAGATTTGATATGTGGCTCTGGACCCACAGCCATTTCATTGAAATATATATATATATATGAATGAAGAAAATCTGATATATCTGTTGTTTAGTTTCCTACATATTCGACAACATTGCGAGTCATCTTTTATATAATCAATATCTGAATGTAAAATCTAAATTGAAACCTGAAAAATCTAAATGTCAATTCAAAATATTAAGTCAAAGTCTAATGTTAAATCTAATGGTCCACGCTTTGTCTACTTAAATCTGATAGTCTTTATATCCAAAGCTGATTAACACTCGAGGAACTGCAACCATATGTATACACAGTACCCCAATTCACGGAGAAGACATAAACACATACTTAAATCTCAAATATTGATTTCGTTTTAGAAAATAATGTTATGCTATTTTCCAGTCCTACGATTAATTGTCTGCTGATTTCTCCGGTCTTGTGTTACGACGGTCATAATGAAAGGCAGTTTTAACGTGATATGCCTTTACTCTTAATTGTATGTTTATTGTATATGTCCTCACCTTGATGACGTCTCTGATTTGCGCCTTGATAATCGGGCCGAGGATCCCGAGCTCGCTCTTCCTCTGCTTCGTCTCCATCCTCTCCGTGAAGGACTCGTTTGTGTACAGCGTGTACACCGCCTTCTTGTACTTCTTTCCTATGCGCGACGCTGACTGCTTCAGGTACTGGAGCTTGAAGTCCCTACACAGAAGATAGACAAGGCAAGGCACGTTGATTTATATCGCACTTTTCAACACAAGGCAATTCAAAGTGCTTTACGAGAGCATAAAACACATTAGAAACATTAAAAAGATAATTATGAATAACTCATGAATACAAGTGACAGTGCCGTGTGAGATGTGAATAGTTCAATTAAGAGCAGCGGCAAAAAGAAAAGTCTTCAGCCTGGATTTCAAAGGCGTCAGAGTTGCAGCGGACCGGCAGGTTTCTGGGAGTTTGTTCCAGATATTTGGAAATATCCCAAACCAAATTCTCACATTCCTCTAACCGTCTTCCCGTGGAATTATAGTTCTTTTGACACTTTTCTAACCTTTTGATATTCCTTTCACCCTTCCCTTTCATCCATGTTGCATCCCCACCCAACACATGTCCTACTGTTACCAGAACCAGGGCGGTCTGGGACAGCCTCTCTCTCGGACTCTCGACCGGCCCACTTCGGTACCGCCGGCGGCCCACCTCGGTGCCGCAAGTAAGTACCGCTAGTAAATACCGCTAGTAAATACCGCTAGTAAATTCGACTGTGCAAGTGACTTATCCGACCGGCCCACATCGTCCGACCGGCCCTCTTCAGTACCGGCCCATCGGGATTCGTCTCGAACGTCCCGATGGCCAGTCCGCCCCTGACCAGAACCCATCTTTGATCTTCAAACCACTTTTCTTTTCAATACCCAGAATTAGGATATTTAAACCTGTTTTAAGACTTCCATCATGAATCTTTGGCCTTTTTAGAAATTAATTTCAAGCTGTGTGGCTCCGGTGCTTTCCGTGCAAAGTTTAGAGATTATATTCATGTATGCCACTAGGTTTGGTGGCAAACTAATCAGCAGCGCTATCAAGATCTCCTTTTTTAAATGAAACATTTAATTTCATAGTGATATTAAAGAGGACATATCCAGGTGGATATTTGATGTGAGTGTCTCTGTACTGTGACCTCTGGAGGGAACACAGGGATGTGATCCTTTGCAGACCATTGATATGCCTAAACCTGAGAACACCCTTAAAGAAAAACCACCAAAAGCAAAATCATAACCACAAAGGTTATATTTTGCCACTGAAGTATGTCTGGATGTGATAAACTGTCCTTGAATGCTACGAAATGCTTCTTACTCGTCAACGTATTCCGGCATATTCGGGGCGTAATCCCAGATCATTTCCTCCGCAGCGATGTAGTATTTCCACTCCTTGCTGTGTCGCTTTTGCTCGATGGTCATCCTTCGATTGGGCACACTGAAGCCGTCACACTTCTTCACCTCCAGGAAACCATGCATGCCCACTGCAAAAACACGTATTTGTACAGGTATTTGAGTTCAACATGTGAGAAGTAGAAAGTACAGGTATTTGAGTTCAACATGTGAGAAGTAGAAAGTACAGGTATTTGAGTTCAACATGTAAGAAGTAGAAAGTACAGGTATTTGGGTTCAACATGTAAGAAGTAGAAAGTACAGGTATTTGAGTTCAACATGTGAGAAGTAGAAAGTACAGGTATTTGAGTTCAACATGTGAGAAGTAGAAAGTACAGGTATTTGAGTTCAACATGTAAGAAGTAGAAAGTACAGGTATTTGAGTTCAACATGAGAGAAGTAGAAAGTACAGGTATTTGAGTTCAACATGTGAGAAGTAGAAAGTACAGGTATTTGAGTTCAACATGTAAGAAGTAGAAAGTACAGGTATTTGAGTTCAACATGTAAGAAGTAGAAAGTACAGGTATTTGAGTTCAACATGTGAGAAGTAGAAAGTACAGGTATTTGAGTTCAACATGTAAGAAGTAGAAAGTACAGGTATTTGAGTTCAACATGTAAGAAGTAGAAAGTACAGGTATTTGAGTTCAACATGTAAGAAGTAGAAAGTACAGGTATTTGAGTTCAACATGTAAGAAGTAGAAAGTACAGGTATTTGAGTTCAACATGTAAGAAGTAGAAAGTACAGGTATTTGAGTTCAACATGTAAGAAGTAGAAAGTACAGGTATTTGAGTTCAACATGTGAGAAGTAGAAAGTACAGGTATTTGTGTTCAACATGTGAGAAGTAGAAAGTACAGGTATTTGAGTTCAACATGTGAGAAGTAGAAAGTACAGGTATTTGGGTTCAACATGTGAGAAGTAGAAAGTACAGGTATTTGGGTTCAACATGTGAGAAGTAGAAAGTACAGGTATTTGTGTTCAACATGTAAGAAGTAGAAAGTACAGGTATTTGAGTTCAACATGTGAGAAGTAGAAAGTACAGGTATTTGTGTTCAACATGTAAGAAGTAGAAAGTACAGGTATTTGGGTTCAACATGTGAGAAGTAGAAAGTACAGGTATTTGTGTTCAACATGTAAGAAGTAGAAAGTACAGGTATTTGAGTTCAACATGTGAGAAGTAGAAAGTACATTGGTTAGGTGTGTGCATGTCGTGAACCCGTACCCTCCATGTGCTTCATGGTGTGAGAGGACAGCAGCCAGCGGCCGCTGTGCAGAGCCACCATGCTGCAGGAGGCCGTGGAGCCGCTGATCAGACCCACTGAGGACACTTTGTGGCCGTTGTGCTGCAGCACCTGACCGTTCAGGTGCACGGAGAAAACCTCGGGGTCGGAGCTCATCGCCAGCAGGTGCAGACTCACAGAGGCATGGGCACACACACTCACATCTGCAGGGAGAAGAGGAGGGTTATGTCACCTCTCGATTTCTGCAGGACATCTGGAGAGTGTCTTCATGTAGGACAGGGGTGTCCAAACTTTTTTCACCGAGGGCCACATACAGCTGGGCCACTCAATCGAGGTTTATTGCCTTATAAGATAAGTTAGCAAAATCAATCAAAAGTAGCTAAAGGATGCTTGTGAGGTTGGCAGCTCATTCCTCGAAGCAGAAGCCTCAGATTGATGATGATGATGATGATGATGATGATGATGATGATGATGATGATGATGATGATGATGATGATGATGATGATGATGATGATGATGATGATGATGATGATGATGATGATGATGATGATGATGATGATGATGAGTCCAATACAAGCAAAGCTCAAGTTTCATGTGTGGGCCGTACTCCATTATGCTTTTTGAACGTGCTGTAGTTTGGACACACTGGCATCTGGAGAGTGTCTCCCCTCTGACTGTACAGCGTGACGTGCAACCCCGGCGTCCATTAAGCTGCTCCTATAACCAGCTGGCAGATTGATTATTTGAGTAGATCCAGAGAGACAGAGAACTAGCACACGAGGAAAGCTCCAGCGTTCCAAAGCAACACCGGGGAGTTATGGGTTAAATAAGTGACGATTCATTTCACAACGAGGTGTAGTAACATTTCATTAAACCTGAAGCCTTCGTCGAAAGCAGAACGTTCAACCAACCTGGAGGATACTTTACCATTAGATGTTTAAATATTGACACCCTTGGAGTGCGATATTAGAGACGACTCATGAAGCGCTAACATAAGAACTCGATTGGTCAAAAGAAAAGTAATTTATCTGTAAAAGTTAAAATCATAAAGGTTTCTGGTTCGTTCTTTTTCATCCGATAGGTTATATTAAGTTAGACTAAATGATAAAGTAGCTAAAGTAAATACAACATATTAAAGCATAATAACCCTTTTAAAGCATGTTTGACAATCTGCTGTTTTTCCAAATTAAAATTAAACTCGATATCTCGGGTTAGGAAATGTTGCCATCGACAGAATGACTGTTGAGAGAAATGAATGATTGACATGTGTTTCCGTCCTCCACGAGTACAAGTCATTGGCCAGTTGTCATGACTACCTTCTACGTTAATACGCCTGACGCGCTTCTTTCAAGGATCCAAACTAACCGGCTCACCGTGTAACTATGTAAGTAGAACACGAGTGGACAGACTCACCAGGCAGTGTCCCCATCGCGTATCCGTTGATGGTGTACTTCACGTGGTTGGCGTGGATCTTCGGTGTGTACTTGCTTTCTGTTTCATCAAAAACCCCGAAGAGGAACACGTACTCATGCTCGACTCCGATCTGAACCCCCGACTCGTCCAGACTGCCTGAGAGGAAAGAGAGCAACATATCAAGATCCACTTCTTCACGTCTCTTCTATATCGACATGTGTCCCCTCTTCTTCACGTCTCTTCTACATCAACATGTGTCCCCTCTTCTTCATGTCTCTTCTACATCAACATGTGTCCCCTCTTCTTCATGTCTCTTCTACATCAACACGTGTCCCCTCTTCTTCACATCTCTTCTACATCAACACGTGTCCCCTCTTCTCCATGTCTCTTCTACATCAACATGTGTCCCCTCTTCTCCATGTCTCTTCTACATCAACAGGTGTCCCCTCTTCTTCGTGTCTCTTCTACATCAACACGTGTCCCCTCTTCTTCATGTCTCTTCTACATCAACACGTGTCCCCTCTTCTTCATGTCTCTTCTACATCAACATGTGTCCCCTCTTCTTCATGTCTCTTCTCACCAGGCTTGCAGATGAGTAGAGCTCCAATGAGGCCGGAGTTATAATCCTGAACTACGTCTTTGTGGGAGACGTAGTTGTAGGTGAGACAGGTGGAGTCGCTCGGCTGCGGAGAAACATCGGGCGTCACCTCCCAGTAATACACATGTTCACTGTTCGGCTGCACCACGTCGTCCTCTTTCTCCTTCTGAGACGTGTTGTCAAAGTAGTTAGCTCCTGAAACACAAAACAAAATAGAGTTTAACCCTCCGGGATCATTCAGATGTACTACCCTAATTAGCCATTCAGCAACAACAGCAGGAGAGGACTCTTTAAAGTAGAGACACTACATACTGATATACATCTGAACATCAGCAGGAGAGGACTCTTTAAAGTAGAGACACTACACACTGATATACACCTGAACATCAGCAGGAGAGGACTCTTTAAAGTAGAGACACTACACACTGATATACACCTGAACATCAGCAGGAGAGGACTCTTTAAAGTAGAGACACTACATACTGATACACACCTGAACATCAGCAGGAGAGGACTCTTTAAAGTAGAGACACTACATACTGATATACACCTGAACATCAGCAGGAGAGGACTCTTTAAAGTAGAGACACTACAGACTGATATACACCTGAACATCAGCAGGAGAGGACTCTTTAAAGTAGAGACACTACATACTGATATACACCTGAACATCAGCAGGAGAGGACTCTTTAAAGTAGAGACACTACATACTGATATACACCTGAACATCAGCAGGAGAGGACTCTTTAAAGTAGAGACACTACATACTGATATACACCTGAACATCAGCAGGAGAGGACTCTTTAAAGTAGAGATACTGCATACTGATATACACCTGAACATCAGCAGGAGAGGACTCTTTAAAGTAGAGACACTATATACTGATATACACCTGAACATCAGCAGGAGAGGACTCTTTAAAGTAGAGACACTACATACTGATATACACCTGTACATCAGCAGGAGAGGACTCTTTAAAGTAGAGACACTACATACTGATATACACCTGAACATCAGCAGGAGAGGACTCTTTAAAGTAGAAACACTACATACTGATATACACCTGAACATCAGCAGGAGAGGACTCTTTAAAGTAGAGACACTACATACTGATATACACCTGAACATCAGCAGGAGAGGACTCTTTAAAGTAGAGACACTACATACTGATATACACCTGAACATCAGCAGGAGAGGACTCTTTAAAGTAGAGACACTACATACTGATATACACCTGAACATCAGCAGGAGAGGACTCTTTAAAGTAGAGACACTACATACTGATATACACCTGAACATCAGCAGGAGAGGACTCTTTAAAGTAGAGACACTACATACTGATATACACCTGAACATCAGCAGGAGAGGACTCTTTAAAGTAGAGACACTACATACTGATATACACCTGAACATCAGCAGGAGAGGACTCTTTAAAGTAGAGACACTACATACTGATATACACCTGAACATCAGCAGGAGAGGACTCTTTAAAGTAGAGACACTACATACTGATATACACCTGAACATCAGCAGGAGAGGACTCTTTAAAGTAGAGACACTACATACTGATATACACCTGAACATCAGCAGGAGAGGACTCTTTAAAGTAGAGACACTACATACTGATATACACCTGAACATCAGCAGGAGAGGACTCTTTAAAGTAGAGACACTACATACTGATATACACCTGAACATCAGCAGGAGAGGACTCTTTAAAGTAGAGACACTACATACTGATATACACCTGAACATCAGCAGGAGAGGACTCTTTAAAGTAGAGACACTACACACTGATATACACCTGAACATCAGCAGGAGAGGACTCTTTAAAGTAGAGACACTACATACTGATATACACCTGAACATCAGCAGGAGATGACTCTTTAAAGTAGAGACACTACATACTGATATACACCTGAACATCAGCAGGAGAGGACTCTTTAAAGTAGAGACACTACATACTGATATACACCTGAACATCAGCAGGAGAGGACTCTTTAAAGTAGAGACACTACATACTGATACACACCTGAACATCAGCAGGAGAGGACTCTTTAAAGTAGAGACACTACATACTGATATACACCTGAACATCAGCAGGAGAGGACTCTTTAAAGTAGAGACACTACATACTGATATACACCTGAACATCAGCAGGAGAGGACTCTTTAAAGTAGAGACACTACATACTGATATACACCTGAACATCAGCAGGAGAGGACTCTTTAAAGTAGAGACACTACATACTGATATACACCTGAACATCAGCAGGAGAGGACTCTTTAAAGTAGAGACACTACATACTGATATACACCTGAACATCAGCAGGAGAGGACTCTTTAAAGTAGAGACACTACATACTGATATACACCTGAACATCAGCAGGAGAGGACTCTTTAAAGTAGAGACACTACATACTGATATACACCTGAACATCAGCAGGAGAGGACTCTTTAAAGTAGAGACACTACATACTGATATACACCTGAACATCAGCAGGAGAGGACTCTTTAAAGTAGAGACACTACATACTGATATACACCTGAACATCAGCAGGAGAGGACTCTTTAAAGTAGAGACACTACATACTGATATACACCTGAACATCAGCAGGAGAGGACTCTTTAAAGTAGAGACACTACATACTGATATACACCTGAACATCAGCAGGAGAGGACTCTTTAAAGTAGAGACACTACATACTGATATACACCTGAACATCAGCAGGAGAGGACTCTTTAAAGTAGAGACACTACATACTGATATACACCTGAACATCAGCAGGAGAGGACTCTTTAAAGTAGAGACACTACATACTGATATACACCTGAACATCAGCAGGAGAGGACTCTTTAAAGTAGAGACACTACATACTGATATACACCTGAACATCAGCAGGAGAGGACTCTTTAAAGTAGAGACACTACATACTGATATACACCTGAACATCAGCAGGAGAGGACTCTTTAAAGTAGAGACACTACATACTGATATACACCTGAACATCAGCAGGAGAGGACTCTTTAAAGTAGAGACACTACACACTGATATACACCTGAACATCAGCAGGAGAGGACTCTTTAAAGTAGAGACACTACACACTGATATACACCTGAACATCAGCAGGAGAGGACTCTTTAAAGTAGAGACACTACACACTGATATACACCTGAACATCAGCAGGAGAGGACTCTTTAAAGTAGAGACACTACACACTGATACACACCTGAACATCAGCAGGAGAGGACTCTTTAAAGTAGAGACACTACATACTGATACACACCTGAACATCAGCAGGAGAGGACTCTTTAAAGTAGAGACACTACATACTGATACACACCTGAACATCAGCAGGAGAGGACTCTTTAAAGTAGAGACACTACATACTGATATACACCTGAACATCAGCAGGAGAGGACTCTTTAAAGTAGAGACACTACATACTGATATACACCTGAACATCAGCAGGAGAGGACTCTTTAAAGTAGAGACACTACATACTGATATACACCTGAACATCAGCAGGAGAGGACTCTTTAAAGTAGAGACACTACATACTGATATACACCTGAACATCAGCAGGAGAGGACTCTTTAAAGTAGAGACACTACATACTGATATACACCTGAACATCAGCAGGAGAGGACTCTTTAAAGTAGAGACACTACATACTGATATACACCTGAACATCAGCAGGAGAGGACTCTTTAAAGTAGAGACACTACATACTGATATACACCTGAACATCAGCAGGAGAGGACTCTTTAAAGTAGAGACACTACATACTGATATACACCTGAACATCAGCAGGAGATGACTCTTTAAAGTAGAGACACTACATACTGATATACACCTGAACATCAGCAGGAGAGGACTCTTTAAAGTAGAGACACTACATACTGATATACACCTGAACATCAGCAGGAGAGGACTCTTTAAAGTAGAGACACTACATACTGATATACACCTGAACATCAGCAGGAGAGGACTCTTTAAAGTAGAGACACTACATACTGATATACACCTGAACATCAGCAGGAGAGGACTCTTTAAAGTAGAGACACTACATACTGATATACACCTGAACATCAGCAGGAGATGACTCTTTAAAGTAGAGACACTACATACTGATATACACCTGAACATCAGCAGGAGAGGACTCTTTAAAGTAGAGACACTACATACTGATATACACCTGAACATCAGCAGGAGAGGACTCTTTAAAGTAGAGACACTACATACTGATATACACCTGAACATCAGCAGGAGAGGACTCTTTAAAGTAGAGACACTACATACTGATATACACCTGAACATCAGCAGGAGAGGACTCTTTAAAGTAGAAACACTACATACTGATATACACCTGAACATCAGCAGGAGAGGACTCTTTAAAGTAGAGACACTACACACTGATATACACCTGAACATCAGCAGGAGATGACTCTTTAAAGTAGAGACACTACACACTGATATACACCTGAACATCAGCAGGAGAGGACTCTTTAAAGTAGAGACACTACATACTGATATACACCTGAACATCAGCAGGAGAGGACTCTTTAAAGTAGAGACACTACATACTGATACACACCTGAACATCAGCAGGAGAGGACTCTTTAAAGTAGAGACACTACATACTGATATACACCTGAACATCAGCAGGAGAGGACTCTTTAAAGTAGAGACACTACATACTGATATACACCTGAACATCAGCAGGAGAGGACTCTTTAAAGTAGAGACACTACATACTGATATACACCTGAACATCAGCAGGAGAGGACTCTTTAAAGTAGAGACACTACATACTGATATACACCTGAACATCAGCAGGAGAGGACTCTTTAAAGTAGAGACACTACATGCTGAAAAAAACCTGATATGGCCCCTTTAATTACATGCCATTGCTCAACCGGAGTCTGAGGAAATGATGGACTTTCCCGACATATTTATATCCAAAAATAATGAAGGCTTAATGAAAAGTTCCTGTTCTTTAATGTTGACTTCCTCTGCCCTCTGGCTTTTGCATTAAGATCAAATCAACTAGTGCTCAGTGTAAGTTCTCTACATCCACAGTTTGTCTCTCGTGGACACAGACAGTGATTTCCTAGGACTCAGCAGAGCTTCCTGTTGGACTTCAGAACCGTCTGCCTCTCCGGGTTAATATGTTATACAAAAGACAAATAAGCATGTTTGTTGTGTTGGCCAATCTTGTGTAATTATGGGAATCAGTAACATCACGAGTCACCGTAAGAGACGGACTGTGGAGCTGCTGATTTAAGGTTTCCAACAGCTGTCAGATACAGAGGAAGGAAGTAGTGGAGTACAAATACTTTGTTACTGTATATTACTCTACATTGTTAAGTACATTGTTCTGGTATCAGTACTTTACTCCACTACTTATATTTCTGACGACTTTACTTTTACTTCTTACATGTTGAACTCAAATACCTGTACTTTCTACTTCTTACATGTTGAACCCAAATACCTGTACTTTCTACTTCTCTCATGTTGAACTCAAATACCTGTACTTTCTACTTCTTACATGTTGAACTCAAATACCTGTACTTTCTACTTCTTACATGTTGAACTCAAATACCTGTACTTTCTACTTCTTACATGTTGAACTCAAATACCTGTACGTTCTACTTCTTACATGTTGAACACAAATACCTGTACTTTCTACTTCTCACATGTTGAACTCAAATACCTGTACTTTCTACTTCTTACATGTTGAACTCAAATACCTGTACTTTCTACTTCTTACATGTTGAACTCAAATACCTGTACTTTCTACTTCTTACATGTTGAACTCAAATACCTGTACTTTCTACTTCTCACATGTTGAACTCAAATACCTGTACTTTCTACTTCTCTCATGTTTCCAAACAGCTGGTTCCTTTAGTCTGAATGTGTGTTGGTGCGTGATCATTATTCTTTAGAGTCATTGCGTGCCTATTGGTTGGAACACGATCCGTGTATCCATCACTTCCTGGTCTTCTCTAAAGAAGAGGGACCAATGGAAACGTTGTCTTGTTGCCGTGGAAACATTCATTAGCTAACAATGACATTATTGTTCTATTAATATAAAGGGAGGTCAGGTACTCTTTAAAGCAGCTGCTAGTTATGGGTACTTTTTTACTGAAGTACACTTCAAAGCCTCTTTACTTTGACTTGAGTGAAGAAGTTTAGTCAGTACTTCTACTTTCACCAGAGTACTTTTAAACACGAGTATCTGTACTTCTACTTGAGTAAAGGATGTGTGTACTCTTGCTATCTGTGTACATTCAGCTGAGTCAACATGCTCTCACCCTCTGACTGCTTCCCGTAAGCGACTCCGTGAGGGTGGATGCTGTGCGGTCCGCTGGCCATGTTTCTGAAAGTGACCACGATGGTCTCTCCCTCCTGAGCCCTCAGAGTGGGTCCCAGCAGACCTGTGGAGGAAATACACAACATGAACTTTATTTGGAGTTTGAAGCACTTTGAAGTATTTCTGTTGGCACATCACGGGGATACTATCGTGCTGGCTCCGCACATCAATCAGCAACGTACAATGTCCCCGTCGGTCCATATGTCAAGTGCTAACGCGTTAATTGTCATATTCATAATCAAAACACATTTTCACAATGTCGTTATTAATTTCCCCTCCGCTCTGAATGACGTATCTGAATGAAGGAAACAGAAAAAATAGATCCAAAACATACATAAACTAAAACGTAGAGATATGTGCACCTTTTGAATGTTGTGGTTATTATCTAATGCCATTGGTAAATGTTATCTTACTTTCCAATAAGGGAAAGCAGAAAGCCCTTTTCAAATACCAAGACAGGAACGGAAAGTCACGTTGACTTATGATCGACTTTTACCAACCAGGAAATATCACGTTATTTTCACATTAACAATAAGTAATTCCGTCTTTGCCTTTCTCTCTCAATAACATTTAAATAAAGGAAAGACAAGGTGTAATGCAATACATACAAAACAATACATGTATACAAAAACTTATTAGGAACATTCATGGACAGCAAAAATCTGGTTTCCACTCAAACAATTTTAAATCGCAATTTTACAATATATTGGAACTTTGATATTGATTTGTTTTTTTATATTGATACATTGAGCCATATCTTCAACGTCGCTATCGTCTTATTCACATCTAAAATAACAAAGCTCTTTATACTTCCCTATGACATTATTGACAAGCAGCTGTTTGTATTTGAGTAATTATTAGAAGAAGATTCCAGTAAGTATTGTGTCGGGCTGTTAAGCATCTTCACATGTATTGTGATTAGTTAGAATCGAAGGAACGGACATAGTCGCTCCAAACTTACAAGATATTTCACAACCTTAGACAGTTCATCTCAATTGGACAGCCGGTTATAAACTCCACTTCCTGTACTACTTTATGAACTGGTGGCACATGGAAAGCATTGTAATATCTCCACGTGCATAAAGGACATCTTCTTTTCAGTCGTGTTAAGTAATGCATACTCGGTAGTAAGTAAGTATCCTGGCTTTGTAGCTGTCCTACATTGGGGTGTTATCCTATCTTTTACTTGCTGTGTTTAAGGCCTTCTGTCGTTGTATTTTGTATTGTGTACTGTCTGTAAAGCACGTGTTGAGAAGGGTGCGATATAAAGGTACTTACTTAACGGCTTTGATACTCGTCATCAACACAGACTCTACAAGTCTCCACTGGAAGCGTGAGCCCCGTTCATAGAAACAATACATCCTCATTTGGTTTTTTAATGATGATGATCGAGACCACATCTCCGTTTGGTGTTCATTCGGTGGTCACCATGATATGATTCATGGTATTAGTCAAAACCCCAAACAGTGGAACTATTATCTCCACTTGCATCATTCCTACAGTCATTTATTTATAGAATCTGTCTTTTATTTGAGATTTGATTATTCTGACAAACTGAAAGAAATCAGAAGCA
>CM070482.1:4359264-4391764 GCA_036324585.1 Champsocephalus esox | reverse complement strand
CCGTACCACATGTCACTTTGTATTGAATTCAACACAGATACAAGATACTGCAGACAAAACGTAAGTCAAATGTATTTCACACAAGGCATTAAAATAACAACAACTAATTCCAAAAAGGACTTACAAATAAGGGGTGTAACATTTTTGTTTTTTAACATTGTTGAAAAAATGCTCATTATTTCTCAACTTCCTGCAATTAGATAATATGTGCCGATAAGAATAATCTTCTTAAAGCAACAGCGTGTCTTGTGTGTGTTCCTGGTTGTTGTTCCTACCGTGTACGGCCCCAACATGCTGGATCACCCCATCAGGAGAAACGTGTAGCTTCTAGAATGATCTCTAAACGGATTTCCCACAAAACTGAATATTATTAAATCAATGGAGGGTTGATTTATAGCAAGACTGTACTCAACCGGTTATATTCGACACACGTGTTATAGTATTTTACATACTGGCTTTTTGATATTCATGAATTGTTCTCTTCGCATGTTGATGCTGCACCGTGGCCACTTTTTAATCGTTGGAGTTTTTGAGGGACGAAGAATACATTTCCGTGCTTAAAGACGTTACATGTTCCACTAATATGTGGGTACTACTTGAATGGCCGACCCAAGTGGGATGGAGCTTGGAAATCAATAACAAGTCCATAATCAAGTCCTGGGGAAAATGCCTTCAACATTTCAACCACGATTCCTGTTTCTTGGCATATGGAATTCTTCAGCTTTTCTCAGATGATCGAATCGGGGAATTGTTCTCTTAGTAATGACAGTCCAGTTGCTAAATGTCCACACGGCTGTCTGTCCCTCACTGAGCGTCTGTTGGACCTGAACGCTGAAACTCGGGCTACCTACGATACTGACCTGAAGTCTGCGTCTGTGTGTGTGTGTGTGTGTGTGTGTGTGTGTGTGTGTGTGTGTGTTGTGTTGCTACAGGTCTGACTGAGAGCAGATCCAGGATCAGCCATGCTGTGCTCCCGCTCCTCGGCCTACACTCTGGCCCTCGGCCTGGGCTTCGTCGCTTTGGGGACGAGCCGCATCCTGCTGCTCAAGTACTCTGCAAACGCAGGTGAATGATGCTGCTTCTTTCCCACAAGCAGTAAACAAACAAACAATATACACAATATCTGTCACTTATTTTACATTTTATTCCATTCTTTATTATTTAAGAGGTTTACACTTACAAAGAGATTGCTTTGGTGTGTGATGGCGCCTACATGGACACAGCAAGAGGAGTACAGTTTCAAAGCAGCATTGAAGTGTTAATTCTAAAATGTATTACAAAAATTAAATTAAATAGGAAAATGTAAGTACACTTTATTTAACCAGATAAAAAGCATTGAGATAAAATCTAATTGACAATGCTGACCTGGCCGAGAAGGCAGCAGCGTCACACACAACACAGACACGTGAAACGCAGAGAACACAAGCAACCAAAAGAGGGAAAGCAGTCCCTGCATCGAGCACGTAGGACAGTAAGAAAGGCTCCTCTACTTATTACTGCACGAGCAGCTGGTGGAAAGGACCTCAGACAACTTCAACTTGAAACAGGCGATAGGGACAAGTGTCCTCAGTTTGAGGCGTGATTGAAGGTCATTCCAAGACCAAGGACCATAATCCTTTTCCCCAGCCTCAGCAGGAACCTGGACCCGTATCAGGCTCTGGGTCCGAGGCTGTGAGAGTCACACACTGGAGCAAAGCTGGCACATAATATGTAGAGTGGAAGCTTTCCTAAAATGGCTTCGTACGTTAATGAAAACCAATGCTGCATCCTTCGCACACGAAGTGAGGAGCATCCAGCTAGGCTGTACAGTGTGCAATGATGAGTCCTATAGGGTGCCTCTGATGTGTATCGCAGTGCAGCGTGGGAGAGTGGGTCAGGTGGGCCACCACAGAGGGACAGGCTAATCTATAGGTGGTGTCCCCGTAGTCCAGCTGGGACAGGAAGGATCCAGAGACCAACCTTTACGGGATGTAAGTCTGTGAAGGAAGCCACGAGGGAACACATAAAGAATATAACTGCCTTTTACTCTGACTACTGAAAGGTGCAGTACATGAGCATGTAAAGAGCAAGAGCAGTGCAGAATACACAGATGCAACGGAAAGGTGATGAGGATCGATTTGAAGAACATGTCATCTAATGTTTTCCGACTTCTCTCTTTTTTCTTTGTTACATTTTCAGAGAACAAGTACGACTTCCTCCCCGCGTCGGTCAATCTGCTCGCCGAGCTGCTCAAACTGCTCTTCTGTCTGGCCATGTCCGTCAGGGTCATAGTGCGAGGTATGTGTGTGTGTGTGCATCAGTACACAGGGTGCGTGTGACGCGTCTAGTGCAGCAGCGCAGTAGTATAGAGATGTGTGTAGACGGTGCATGTTGCATGACGCTCTCTGCTTCCAGCGGCTGCCGCCAGCTAGCCCCCTCGGGGGTGAAAAGAGGAGCCGAGTGTGTAAGTCTCCTCCTGCTGGTACACAGCCTCTCCACCACCAAGACTCCTGCAGTGCCTCCCCGTGGCCACACATGGTAACTGGGTCCTTGCGCACCCAGGCTGAACTGGAGGGGATCTCGGAGCAGCAGGGGGCCCCAGAGACGCGGGGTAGAGGCCCACCGTCGTGTGGATATGCCCTGACGCCCGTCAACCCCTGCCCCAACTATGGCTAAATAGCCCCGCTGCCTTGTGGGTAAGCCTATTTAGGCAAAGGCTGAGGGAGCACGCCCTGACAGAAAAACAATGCGCTGGCGGTGCACTATAGGCGGGCCTTAAAAAAACAAGGACCCGGCAGCCTCCTGCAGCCAGGATGGGGGACTGGTCGTCATGGGTTACCCACGCCACCGGGTTTATCTCATCGTGGTGAAGATAGTGCTACTGGGAAGTGCGCACCCCCTATGGCACTTAAAAAACGTCCTTGCGCAGGCATCCACCTCTGACCACGGTGAAGTACCTGGACCGTACAGCGCGTTGAAGTCTGGCGGCGATGGGGTTCTGGCGTCGGGAGCAGGTACGAATGAACTGGAAGCTCTTAGCTAAGAACCCTGCACGGCAGCAGCACAGGGTATAGGTCGGAAATCATGCAACTGAAGACTGGCAACATGAACGTAAGGACTCTCCTGGACTCGTATGGCAGCTCTGACGGACCTCAGAGGAGAACAGCACTGGTTGCTGCTGAGCTGAGTCGCTACAACATCGACATTGCTGCTCCGAGTGAGACCAGAATCCTGTGTAGGACTGGCCATCAAAAACACTCCACTACCAAGACTCGCTGAACCACCCGTTGGCATTAGTGAGAGACTGATGACCCTCCGTATCCCCCTGGTTAAGAACCGCTTCGCCACACTTCACCGACCCTGCCATCCGAGAGTGAGGCCAAGGACTCTTCCTACCAGTCGCTGGACGAGGCTCTTCGCCGGATCCCCAAGAACGACAAGATTTTCTTGCTTGGTGATTTTAACGTGGGACAAAACGGCAGCACGTGGAGTGGAGTGCTCGGCAGGCATGGAGTGGAGTGCTCGGCAGGCATGGAGGTGGCCAGGTTCATGCAAAGGGGTAGAGATTACTCACTCTCTGCTCTGACCATAACCAACACTATCTTCCAGCAGAAGGCTAAATACAAGACTTCGTGGACGCGCCCTCGTTCCAAACACTGGCGCCTGATGGGCGATGTCATTGTGAGGCGAAGTGACATCAGAGACGTTCACATCACCCGTGCCACGAGACGTGCAGAAGGCTGGACAGATCACCGTCTGATCATGGCCAAGGTCCACTGGCATGCAAGGACCCAGAAGGAGGCGACTAGATTGCACCCGCCTGGAAAGCCCTGATGCAAGGAATGCATTTCGTTGCTCCCTGGCTGAGAAACTAGGGGGGGTGGAGCTGTCCTTGAGCTCCTCTGAGAACACCGGGGACCAGAAGTGGAACTCTATCGGCTCGGCTCTCTACGAGGCAGCAGCCCAAACAGTCGGCTATGAGAGCAAGAACCGTCAAGACTGGTTTGATGACAACTCGGAAACCATCCGTGACTCGCTGAAGGACATGCACAGAGCACATCGGGCAACGCTAAAGAGCCCCTCGTCCCGTAGCGCCAGGCAGCGATGGCAGAGAATTCGTCGGGAAGTACAAAGGGCTACTCGGGTCACGCAGGACGAGTGGTGGACTACAAAGGCACACGAAATCCAGTCTTTTGCCGTTCTCCATTATGTCGCTTGCATTGTTTTATCAATTTTTCTATTTATGCATTGTTGTAGAAGCCTCAAATGTAAGACGTATCGTGTGTGTGTGTGTGTGTGTGTGTGTGTGTGTGTTTCACTCTCTGCTGTTTCTTCAGAGGGAAGATCCTGCAGAGACCTCGGCTTCTCCTCCAGCGCCTCCTTCCTCAAATCCCTGAAGTGGGCGGTCCCTGCGTTCCTCTACTTCCTCGACAACCTCATCATCTTCTACGTGCTCTCCTACCTGCAGCCAGTTAGTCAACACTTCAATGTCCACTGTCGTAAAAATGACCACCATGTTCAAGTCTCTTTCAGTCTCACATGTTCGGCTTCTGGAGGACATTCTGATGCTCGAATTGCAATTATTCAATTAACACGCAAACCACACGATGGCAATGTTAGCTTCAAATAAATACATGACGTAGCTGAAATAGTTCCCAGAAGGAAACTTGGTGGTAAAAGCCGTGATGGGATGATGGTGATCCGACCTTTCAAAGCGCTGTGGTTGCTTTACCCAAGAAAAACCTGTACATTTGTGACCTTAATGTCAGTGATTTGAATCCGTTTCCATGGAAATGTATAGCCGCGTTCACACTGCGGTACTTTTCCCACAAAGGTTCATGCGAACTTAGTTCATGATCGCGTTCACACCAAAAAGAGCCGGTACTAAAAGTAGTTCATGCGAACCTTTTTACCCGCTCCAAAGTCCCTGCTAGAGAGCAGGGACTTTGGAGCGGCTTGTGAGAAAAGAGCTATATGTCTGATTGGCTGGCGGATTGCAAACCACGCCCCGTAACACTCCCAAAGAGTTTTGTGAAGCCGCCATTTTATTATCCTCGCATTAGCATCATTAGCATTAGCATTAGCCCAGCGCAGAAACGCAGAGAGACTAACTCATGGCAACACAAGATAAAACATGGGAGCGGTGGAGATGAGGAGGTGTCGGCGTTCTGGAGATTTACTCGGAAGGCTTCAGTAGAAGCTGCTGGGACTCCCAGCAGCTGCTACTGAAGCCTTCCCCAACGCCGGGGACTTCCGGGCGGCAGTATACGCCGTGAAGTGGGTTTGCGGCCTGCCAGTAAACCCAAAGCAGAAGAAGAAGAAGTGACGTCAGCGGCTTCATTTGCCTAATCCTCCCCCAGGGACTTGTTCTGGTGTGAACGCGATCTGTGCTTAGTTCATGAGAACTAAAGAGTTCTCATGAACTAAGTACAGATGAACCTTTGTGTGCAGTATGACTGCTAACTTACAACATTAAGGGTTATTATTTTCTCTATCTAAATATTACCCCGTGTAAAGATATTTGTATTACCTACAATATCCTTAACATGCCGTCCATTGCTTTACTCTTTAAAAAGCTCCTTTACATCCGATACAATATGAATAACCCAGTAACATGCAAACCTCTCTATGACAGTGTCTTTGGAGCCTTTTAGGCCAACATAAATACATTACGTAGCTGAGTTAGAGGGTTCATGTTCCCAGAAAATCTAACTCGTGATAAAAGTCGTGATAATGTTGACATGTTATGCCAGCGATTTGAAGTTGTGTTCATGTCAATGTATGACTTCTTACATCCGGTAAATATACGTTATCTTCCCATACAGTCAACTTGTCTCATATCATATCAGCTGTTCCCAAACATCCTGCTCAAAGCCTTGTTTCAGATATGATGTGTAATCTCTAATCTCGTCTGCAGGCCATGGCGGTGTTGTTCTCTAACTTCGTCATCCTCACGACGGCTGTTCTCTTCAGGGTTGTTCTGAAGTAAGAGACTCCGTTAACCACCCTGTAATGTTTTGTTCTGCAGTCTGATAGTGTGTGTGAGTCACTTTATCTCACTTCCTGTTTAATGCTGCTGCTTTTCTGTCCATAGTTCAATCAGGAGAGACGGTTTTGATAAGAATACATATTTATTGCCAGGAATACACAAATGAATGTAATGGAGTTTTGGCGATTAGGCCCCGTTGTGCAGGAGTATCATTCGGGAGGGGAGAACCGATCCGATGAAACCCCCCTGGGTCTAGACGCTGGTGGTGGTGAATGGATAGTTGCGGTCGGTCTGAAGGGGAGGGGCTTAGCTTGACCCTGGTGGTGGTGAATGGATAGTTGGGGTCGGTCTGAAGGGGAGGGGCTTAGCTTGACCCTGGTGGTGGTGAATGGGATGGTTGGGGTCGGTCTGAAGGGGAGGGGCTCAGCTTGACCCTGGTGGTGGTGAATGGATAGTTGCGGGTCGGTCTGAAGGGGAGGGGCTTAGCTTGACCCTGGTGGTGGTGAATGGATGGTTGGGGTCGGTCTGAAGGGGAGGGGCTTAGCTTGACCCTGGTGGTGGTGAATGGATAGTTGGGGTCGGTCTGAAGGGGAGGGGCTTAGCTTGACCCTGGTGGTGGTGAATGGGTGTTGCGGTCGGTCTGAAGGGGAGGGGCTCAGCTTGACCCTGGTGGTGGTGAATGGATAGTTGGGGTCGGTCTGAAGGGGAGGGGCTTAGCTTGACCCTGGTGGTGGTGAATGGATAGTTGCGGGTCGGTCTGAAGGGGAGGGGCTTAGCTTGACCCTGGTGGTGGTGAATGGGTAGTTGCGGTCGGTCTGAAGGGGAGGGAGCTTAGCTTATTGGTACGGCTTTTCTTCAAATGAGACATCTTATGCATCCTTTCCGACACATACATCTGTTCACCTCGGCAGTGATTGCTTTAAGAAACCTTTATTCATTATTACTCTCCAGTCTGAGTCTGCTGATACACTGTATCTCTCTCAGTCATGCTTTTTTCTTTTCCATCCAGACTTCTTCAATTTGAATTTGGTTAAAATGTTTTTTTCTGAAAATGTGTTTCCAGTTACTTCAAACTAAGCGTTCTACGCAGTCGGCAGTGTGAGTGTGTTGTAATTCTTCCAATTCTGTAGTAAATGAGTGAAATACTCAAAGTTCCCATTGTTATTGGAACAGTATTTCGTCAAAGGAGGCATCTTATGCATCATGTCATACACACGACCCTGCTATCCTAGCTAGTAACCTTTTTTGACACTATTTATTCCACATGTCCACATATTTATATATTATTACACTTTACATTATGTATTCGAATATAAAGTATGTCCATGTTTTATTTGTGCAGCTTTCTCCATTATGTCTCTCATTGTTTTATCTATTTTTTATAGAAGCCTCAAATGTAAGAACAGCTTTGAACATAAACCATAACCCTTATTTCTCCCCTCAGGAGGCGGCTGTCCTGGGTTCAGTGGGCGTCGTTGTTAGTCCTCTTCCTGTCCATCGTTTCCTTGACGATGGGGACAGGAAGCAGCCAAAGTGCCATCGCCGTTCACAACCTGCACCTGAACCCCCTGTCCCCCCCCTCCAACTCCTGCCTGCTCTACACGCAGCTGCTGGAGCAGATGAGGAACAGCAGGTAACGTGAGGGGAGCAGCATGAACGTCTTCTGGCACTATTTCTATTCGCATGGAGCCGCTGTGGTGCAGGTCAAACGTCAGACTTGATCTGACCGTTCAAGTATTATCCTATCGTATCCATGTTCCAGACCGCAGTCAGCATGTTGATATCTCTTCTCGCCCACCAGGGTGCAGTCAGCCTTTTACATTCTAAGGTCTAGCCCAGTGCTGTAGCTGAGTTTCCCCTCGTTCTTATCCTTTCCTCTCCCCAGAAGTACTCGTTGGGTTAAACTAACTTAAAAGGTACGTATAGGACCAAGGAGACACACCTTAAATACTTAAGTAACCTAAATATAAGGAGAGGATTTAAGTATGTTTTGCTAAATTAATTTAATGTAAAGAAAAATCTGTGTGTCCTATATTTGAATGCTTCTACCAGACTGTGGTCGGTTTCATTTCCCATGTTCAGAATAATAATAATTCTATGTTTTCCTTTCCACCTTACGATTCATAAAAGTAGGTTTAAGACAGTTCAAAAGGACGTAACAGGGAACATGAAGGGAGACATTGAGTAGCCTGATCTGAACAGGTGGGTTTTGAGCCGGGACTTGAATGTGGTGATTGTGTCCGACTGTCGGACGTGTGTCTCTTCCTCCGCCCACAGCGCCAGTGAGTCGTGGGTGTCGTCGCTCCCCGGGCAGGCCTGGAGGACCCGGGTCGTGGAGAAGCTCCGCTCTCTGGGCGTCGGTCACATCCTGCTCCTCCTGCAGTGCTTCATCTCCGCCATGGCCAACATCTACAACGAGAAGATCCTCAAGGAAGGAGACCAGCTGGCCGAGAGCATCTTCATCCAGAACACCAAACTGTGAGAGTTATTATCGCCTAAAGAGATAGTATTAGAAACCACAGGGGTAACCAAGTACTGGACACAACATACACACTGTTTTCAGACATCCATGTAAATACACATAATGTGTATATGACCCAACTATGTATATATGTTCAATTGAATTCATTTCTTACTTTAAAGTTACTTAAGTGTATATAATTCAGCATCTTCATTCAGAACAGCAAACTGTGATGGGCCGCTTAAAAAGAGATAGTATCATCAGAATAGCTTTAGACAAGGAAACAGAGATGGCAAAAGTACACACATCCTTTACTCGAGTAGAAGTACACACATCCTTTACTCAAGTAGAAGTACACACATCCTTTACTCAAGTAGAAGTACACACATCCTTTACTCAAGTAGAAGTACACACATCCTTTACTCGAGTAGAAGTACACACATCCTTTACTCAAGTAGAAGTACACACATCCTGTACTCAAGTAGAAGTACACACAGCCTTTACTCAAGTAGAAGTACACACATCCTTTACTCAAGTAGAAGTACAGATACTCGTGTTTAAAAAGTACTGACTAAACTTCTTTAATCAAGTCAAAGTAAAGAGGCTTTGAAGTGTACTTCAGTAAAAAGTACCCATAACTAGCAGCTGCTTTAAAGAGTACCTGACCTCCCTTTATATCAATAGAACAATAATGTCATTGTTAGCTAATGAATGTTTCCATGGTGACCAACGGCAACATGACAGCGTTTCCATTGGTCCCTCTTCTTTAGAGAAGACCAGGAAGTGATGGATACACGGATCGTGTTCCAACCAATAGGCACGCAGTGACTCTAAAGAATAATGATCACACACCAACACACACTCAGACTAAAGGACCAGCTGTTTGGGAAATGAGAGAAGTAGAAAGTACAGGTATTTGAGTTCAACATGAGAGAAGTAGAAAGTACAGGTATTTGAGTTCAACATGTAAGAAGTAGAAAGTACAGGTATTTGAGTTCAACATGTAAGAAGTAGAAAGTACAGGTATTTGAGTTCAACATGTAGGAAGTAGAAAGTACAGGTATTTGAGTTCAACATGTTCAAAGTCAAAAGTTGTCAGTAAAATAAGTAGTGGAGTAAAGTACGGATACCAGAAAAATGTACTTAAGTACAGTAACAAAGTATTTGTTCTCCACTACTTCCCCCCTCTGATCTGAAGATATATATATATATATATATATATATATATATATATATAAACCACATGTGTAAACACTCGATGCTAATCGTAGCTCTTCTCTCGATGTTTCGGCAGGTATGGTTTCGGCGTGGTGTTTAACGGTCTGACTCTGGTTCTGGGTCGAGAGGCTCGAGGTCTCACGGTGCACTGCGGTCTGATGCACGGACACAACGTCTTCTCTCTGGGGCTGGTGCTGGTCACTGGTGAGTGCTGCGCGTCAATAACACCTCCTTATACACACAGTAAACTCCTAAATAACTGGTTTGTTAGTTTTCTTCCTAAACGACGGAGGTGTTTCTGATCCGAGATGAAAGGTTACATCACATGCTACTTGTTAGACGCTAGTACTCAGGGACACAACGACATGCTGACTGCAGTGGGGTTTGAACCTGTGCCCCCTGACCCCAACACCTACGCACTATCCACTGCACCACACGCCTTCTTTCAATGGCATCATATAGGTTTCTACACAAAATATAAAACATCTTTCAAATTGAAAACAACAACAATGTATGAGAATATTTGAATAAATCGGAGTATGAAAATTATGGCGGGCGGAGAGGAGGCAGAGGAGGCGGATGGGGAGGAGGTGGATGATGAAAGGAGGTGGATGGGGAGGAGGTGGATGGGGAGGAGGTGGATGGGGAGGAGGTGGATGATGAAAGGAGGCGGATGGGGAGGAGGCGGATGGGGAGGAGGCAGAGGAGGTGGATGGGGAGGAGGTGGATGATGAAAGGAGGCGGATGGGGAGGAGGCGGGCGGCAGCATGAAAACCTGAAATCACAGCTGACTGCAGGAGAGAGGAGAACCATTTTAAAGTGTGGCTGCAGCACGGTGATTGGCTGCTGGAGAATGAGGTGAATATGTAAGGGCTAATGTGTAAGGGATAATGTGTAAGGGATAATGTGTAAGGGCTGATGTGTAAGGGATAATGTGTAAGGGATGATGTGTAAGGGATGATGTGTAAGGGATAATGTGTAAGGGATAGTGTGTAAGGGATAGTGTGTAAGGGATAATGTGTAAGGGATAATGTGTAAGGGATAATGTGTAAGGGATAATGTGTAAGGGATAATGTGTAAGGGATAATGTGTAAGGGATAGTGTGTAAGGGATAATGTGTAAGGGATAATGTGCAGCGAGGCGGTCATCATGGGGGAAGCAGATCAGGATCCCGACGCGGAGCATGCCGTTTGCTTTCCAGCCAAACTTCTTTGTGCAGACGTGAGCGTCCTTAACAACGGTCCATAAGTCCTTGACAGCGGTCTGCCTGTTCTGGATTAACAACGTGTCACGTGTTCCGAATTGACCAATCAGAATCGAGTATTCAACTAAGCCATGTAATAAAATAGGTTAAAGACAACGCCCGTGTTGAGCTGATTACATGCAGCTGCGGAGTGAATGTGTACACACCCAGCCTTCATCCACCATCCAGGGTTCCTACGGGCATTCACAACCTGGAAGAGTCATGGAAAGTCAAAATGATAATTCCAGGCCCTGGGAAAGTCATGGAAATGTAACTAAAGTTGCATCAAATATAATTTATATTTGATCTAATCGCCGAAATAGTAATTCTATAATGATAATAAATACTGTATGGTATAGTAATGAAACGGCATTTAGCTGACGAGGTGTTTTGCTGCTGAGAGGTTTGAGTTGCTTCAGCGTGAAGCTAGCAGCCGATTGGATTTGTTTCAGATGCAGACTTTATGTTCCCGTTCCGTGTTAAAATAAACCATGTTCAGTGGCCCGCTGAGAAACAGTCAGTTGGTTGGTCGTGGAACATGAGGTAAAGGTCCTGGGGAAGTCATTGGTGAAAAGGTGTATGAAGAACCCTGACCATTTCTACGAAGCAAAAGGCATCATCCGCTCGAGCTATTAAATGTAAACGCAAAGGCATTTCAAACACATTTCTTATAGTCATTTGTGAACTCTTGCATTACTTATAAGAGCTCACTTTCAGGTGAACTTTTCAAAGCATTTTTCTAGCCAATGCTGTTGTTTATATGGTAAGGACTTTGATAACTGTCTCTTAATACAAGATGCGAGGTGGAGTAGGTAATTCACTTCAGAAATACTTGTTATATTCCATGGAATGCTCTTAACGTCCGATAGCAATGAATACATGAAGTGCTTTGACAATAAATCCATAACAACATATCGTCTGTGGAAGCCGTGGCGCTGTGAAAAGCACGACCATCATCTGAGCCGGCTAAAGTAGCTGGATGGCCTACCTGCCTGTCAGTCTTCCATCGGGGCACAGGCTGATCTCGTGCCCTCATTGGTCATGTGCGCGTCCGTGTGTGTTGGGGGAGGGGCTCTGTGAGGAAGTGGCAGATTTTCCGGATGTGTACTTTCAGATTCTAGCGCACTCGAGCCGGTTCCTCCACTCTTCCCCCGCCTTTAAAGCTTTTATAGATTCATGAAGACATTTTTAGTGCACATTTCTTGAAAACCTCTCCTCCTCTGTTCTCCTCAGCTGCCCTGGGTTTATTGGTGGCCTTCATCTTGAAGTTCAGAGACAACATGTTCCACGTTCTGACGGGTCAGATCAACACGGTGCTCGTCACCGGCCTGTCCTTCTTCCTCTTCAACTTCCACCCCTCGTCGGACTTCTTCCTGCAGGCGCCCGTGGTGCTGCTGGCCATCTTCATCTACAACGCCAGCAAGCCCAAAGACCCGGAGTTCAGCCTGCAGCAGGAGAAGCTGAGGGTCCTCAACGGGGAAGTGTTCGAGAGGTCCAGAGGGGTACGTGGGAAGAACCTTTCACACACTCATCGTCACTTCCCTCACACACTCAGCGCCACTTCCCTCACACACTCATCGTCACTTCCCTCACATACTCATCGTCCCTTCCTCACACACTCATCGTCACTTCCCTCACACACTCAGCGCCACTTCCCTCACACACTCATCGTCACTTCCCTCACACACTCATCGTCACTTCCCTCACACACTCATCGTCACTTCCCTCACACACTCAGCGCCACTTCCCTCACACACTCATCGTCACTTCCCTCACACACTCAGCGCCACTTCCCTCACACACACTCAGCGCCACTTCCCTCACACACACTCAGCGCCACTTCCCTCACACACACTCAGCGCCACTTCCCTCACACACACTCAGCGCCACTTCCCTCACACACACTCAGCGCCACTTCCCTCACACACTCATCGTCACTTCCCTCACACACACTCAGCGCCACTTCCCTCACACACACTCAGCGCCACTTCCCTCACACACACTCAGCGCCACTTCCCTCACACACACTCAGCGCCACTTCCCTCACACACTCATCGTCACTTCCTTCACACACACTCAGCGCCACTTCCCTCACACACTCATCGTCACTTCCTTCACACACACTCAGCGCCACTTCCCACACACACTCAGCGCCACTTCCCTCACACACTCAGCGCCACTTCCCTCACACACACTCAGCGCCACTTCCCACACACACTCAGCGCCACTTCCCTCACACACTCATCGCCACTTCCCTCACACACTCAGCGCCACTTCCCTCACACACACTCAGCGCCACTTCCCTCACACACACTCAGCGCCACTTCCCTCACACACACTCAGCGCCACTTCCCACACACACTCAGCGCCACTTCCCTCACACACTCATCGCCACTTCCCTCACACACTCAGCGCCACTTCCCTCACACACACTCAGCGCCACTTCCCTCACACACACTCAGCGCCACTTCCCTCACACACACTCAGCGCCACTTCCCACACACACTCAGCGCCACTTCCTCACACACTCAGTGTCACTTCCCTCACACACTCATCGTCACTTCCCTCACACACTCAGTGTCACTTCCCTCACACACTCAGTGTCACTTCCCTCACACACTCATCGTCCCTTCCTCACACACTCATCGTCACTTCCCTCACACACTCATCGTCACTTCCCTCACACACTCATCGTCACTTCCCTCACATACTCATCGTCCCTTCCTCACACACTCATCGTCACTTCCCTCACACACTCAGCGTCACTTCCCTCACACACTCATCGCCACTTCCCTCACACACTCAGCGCCACTTCCCTCACACACTCATCGTCACTTCCCTCACACACTCATCGTCCCTTCCCTCACACACTCATCGTCCCTTCCTCACACACTCAGCGCCACTTCCCTCACACACTCATCGTCACTTCCCTCCCACACTCAGCGCCACTTCCCTCACACACTCAGCGCCACTTCCCTCACACACTCAGTGCCACTTCCCTCACACACTCATCGCCACTTCCCTCACACACTCATCGTCACTTCCCTCACACACTCATCGCCACTTCCCTCACACACTCGTCGTCACTTCCCTCACACACTCGTCGTCACTTCCCTCACACACTCAGTGCCACTTCCCTCACACACTCATCGCCACTTCCCTCACACACACTCAGCGCCACTTCCCTCACACACTCATCGTCACTTCCTTCACACACAGCGGGAAATAAATAGTTATCACGGCAATAAACCCTATTTAATTTCTCTTAATGTACATTATTTAATCTCATATTCTGTTCTTGTACTCGTCTATTTACATCAGTGCTTCTCAAAATGTTTCATACCAAGGACCACTTAACCAATAAAAAAACACTCGCGGACCACCTAACTCCACAAATATACAAAAACACATCGTTTTTTACAAATCGCCTGGAAATGGTACAAACAAGTGGCAACATGTGTGATGGAGGTGTCGCGCTGGGCTATATCATGCACTCGAAAGTGAAACTTAACCTCGCTCCATTGCGGAGATATTCCTGCGAGAGTGTGGAAAACTTAAATGTATTTATTTATTTCAAAAGTGAAATGTTACCAATATACTCACGGACCACTAGGGGGCGCGGACCACACTTTGAGAAGCACTGATTTACATGTATATAGACTTCTTGCACAATTTTTGTATTGTGTTGCATCGTTGGAGGAGTGCAGGTCAGAAGAATTTCATTGCCATTTCTACCCTGTAGCTTTGAGCATATGATAATATAACCTCACACACATATCGTAAGCCCTCTGTAGGAAACGTGGCTCTCATTTCTCGATAATGTGATTTATTCAGTGCTGCGGGAAACCTAATTCTCTATGAAAACAGCATGAGTGCTTTAACTCATGTAATTACATCAGGTCAATGCAGTCTATTGGAGTGTGTAAGAGGAAGCTATTAAACAGAACAGACCTGTATGGAGTCTTTGTGAGGACAGCGGCCTGAAGTAGGCAGGACTTTGAGGTCCTGAAACCCAGAAATTAGTCTGCTTTGCTATGTTTTTGTGTGTGTATGTTACAAGCTGGCTCTGCTTGTAACAAAAGGACAACAGTTCCACACAGGAGTTGCCCAAAACAATCCTTTATTCATCCCAACACACTGGTTTACAACTAACAAATCAACACTCAGGAGCGCTGCCTGGTGCACCGAGCAGGGCAGCCGAGAGAGAGCCTGTTCTGCAGCCCTCTTAAATACTGGAACCAGGTTCCACAATAAGGGTTGTCACAGTAAGAGGCCTGAAATAAGGTCTGTGGTTAACACACGCTGAAGAGATTTTAATGTTTTATTCGACTAGATAAAATATGTCAGTAAATACCCCACTGGTGAATAAAAAAAACGGCAGTTGCTAGCAAGTGTTTAAATGAGACGAGTAAACTTCATCAAGCCCAACATTAGCCTCCTTTAGCTTAGCGGTGGTGACGTGAAGTCATGTGACCGTGCTGTAGTTCCTTTATAGCCCAACATTAGCCTCCTTTAGCTTAGCGGTGGTGACGTGAAGTCATGTGACCGTGCTGTAGTTCCTTTATAGCCCAACATTAGCCTCCTTTAGCTTAGCGGTGGTGACGTGAAGTCATGTGACCGTGCTGTAGTTCCTTAGCCTTTACTTCTGGCTATTACATTTACCCTTCAAAAATCTTAAAGAGGTGTTTATGCGAAGAATATCCTGCTAAACAACATTTAAAAAGATCATAAACATTTGGCACAGAGCTTTTTATCTGGCTTTTTGTCATAGAAACCAGGAAGATGCTAACTTCCAGGTCGTCTTACAATAACACATCATCACTGCACCTCTCCATTTAGGAACTTCATTTTAAAGGCTAATACTAACATGTTTATCTGAGAAATACTCTAGTATCTACCTGTTTATCCACTTGATGCATTTCAATCTTCTCTTCATGTCTTTTCTGTTGCAGGACGGAGAGGAACTGGAGCTCCTGGCGAAGACCAACACAGACAGTGAATCTGAGGAAGAGTCTTTGTAGTTCTAGTATTATCTTCTCTTTCACTGCGGCTATTACCAAGCTGCAGTGTAGACTCATGGACGCAGAACAGTGGGCGTAACTATCGACGGTCTTTTAAAAAAAAATTCTATATTTATTGGGGCCCCAATGGCACTGACCGGTTCACGCAGTCTTCAAAGTAACCAAGCAACCTAAATTAATTTGTAATTTATCTGCCCAATGACCTTGCTCCCTTCGGCAGCATTATAAAAAATTGAATAGCTTGCATTTATAATGTACAGCAAACCAAAGCACAAGATCGGCTCTCAAAAGAGAAAGGACACGAGAGAACAAGGAGATGTAACGGCTAAACAGACAAAATTAGACCGTTGTTTTTTTCTCATACATCGTCCTCGAAATCTCTTAATTCTGTAAAGTGAGTGTGTGATTTAGTTCTCTGTGCCGTTGTCAGGCTGTGGTGGTCTGAGGCCAGGGCAGGCTGTTTTTGATAGCCTACATGTGGCGCTTATGAGTGGTTGTCTGTGTGTGTGTGTGTGTGAGCGCATCAGCGTGCGCTTATGTTTGGGGGGGGGTGGGGGGGCCCAAAGAAATATTTGCACCGGGGCCAATCACAACCTTGTTACGCCCCTGGCGCAGAATGTGTCCGTCCGAGCACTGAATATGACATGTGTCTCTGAGACTTGTGATATCTAAGGCAATTGTGTATATATTGAAATGTGCCTATTCTACACATATCATTGTCTGAGTGTTGTGAACTGTAGGAGGCTTCCTGTATACATCGCGGGGGAATAATTGCGATTTTTGATTGCTTGCAGGTGTTTCATTGGTTTGACGACCGGACAGCTTTTTGTTGTTTTTTGGGGGCTTTTCGGACATGGCTCCACTGCAGATTATTTTTGGATTGTTTAAGGCTTTGTACCGTTTGAATTGCTACCGTGTACAAATAAGTGTTTGTGCAATATAACATCAATATTTAAACAATAGTCAAAATTAAAGCACCACTTTTCAGTACATAGCCACATACTCAAAATACACATTACAAAGTACGTCTGTCTGCTCAATGAAGAGTATTTTCTACGTTATGGACCAGGAGCATTTACAGACCGTCTGAAAGCACACCGGAGCGATTCCTGGTTCTCTTACTTTGCCTTAAAAGTTGTAGTTCTTTTGGGTCACATGGTGGAGTATTGATGTGGTTAAAACTGTGAAATAACATGATTATATATTTTAAGATTCTTCTTGTGCCATAAAATGTATACATGCTTGTTGTTCTGAAATAAACTGCAAGCAAAATCGACGGAGAAAAAGGTAAATTCATGTTAGGGAAACACGAGAGAAAGAACATTTGTGGATTAAAGTTCACCTCCCGGGCGACTGCGGCTGCGAGGGAGTGCGGTCGTCTTTCAGCAGAAGGTTCGATCCCAGCCCGTGCAGCCGACATGTCGATGTATCCTTGGGCGAGACACTTAACCCCGAGTTGCTCCCGATGGCCAACGGTGTGTGAATGGGTGAACTACATGTAGTATGTAAAGCGCTTTGAGGGGTCGTGAAGACTGGATAAAGTGCTATATAAGTACAGTCCATTTACCTACTTAAACTTGGAGGTAATACAACAAGAAACACATTCTTATATACTTAATTATCCTCTCATTAGGCCACTAGGAGGCGCTGTAGGCTAACATGTTCAAAAGCAATGAAGAAGTTAAGACTGAAAAGTTGCGTGTGTGTTGACAAACTCTGCAAAGAAAGCAATTCACAGACAACTACCAGTAGTAAACAAATGTTTATTTGTCATATAGCACAATAGAGTATAAATAAGAACACTGTATCGCAACAGAAACTTTACAAAGGAGAAATGAAAAGACAGCTTCTTTTCATAAAACAAGCAAATAACTGCACCTCAAATGCAACAGAAGTCCAATAAATACACATGTCTTATCTTAGCCTATTATCTACACAATAAAGGTCTGCACTGATGACACGGAATGTGTTACTTTGACCTGGAAGGCAAGTGAAGGAGACGGGACACAACAGATCTCATCTACACATTTACTGACTAGCCGATTTAAGTTCCTTAATCACCAATACTCTGCAGCATACTATGCAATAGATATATTTAAGATGTGGAAAGGTGAAGGCAACAGGTGGCGCTTTCACTAAGTGCTACAAAACATTCAGGGAGGGGGTGGAGGGTGGGAAGTAGTGGAGGACAAATACTTCGTTACTGTACTTAAGTACATTTTTCTGGTATTTACTCCACTACTTATTTTCTGACGACTTTTTACTTTCTACTTCTCTCATTTCCCAAACAGCTGGTTCCTTTAGTCTGAATGTGTGTTGGGGCGTGATCATTATTCTTTAGAGTCGCTGCCTGCCTATTGGTTGGAACACGATCCGTGTATCCATCACTTCCTGGTCTTCTCTAAAGAAGAGGGACCAATGGAAACGTTGTCATGTTGCCGTTGGTCACCATGGAAACATTCATTAGCTAACAATGACATTATTGTTCTATTGATATAAAGGGAGGTCAGGTACTCTTTAAAGCAGCTGCTAGCTATGGGTACTTTTTACTGAAGGACACTTCAAAGCCTCTTTACTTTGACTTGAGTAAGAAGTTTAGTCAGTACTTCTACTTTTACCAGAGTAATTTGAAACACGAGTATCTGTACTTCTACTTGAGTAAAGGATGTGTGTACTTCTACTTGAGTACAGGATGTGTGTACTTCTACTTGAGGAAAGGATGTGTGTACTTCTACTTGACTAAAGGATGTGTGTACTTCTACTTGACTCAAGGATGTGTGTACTTCTACTTGAGTAAAGGATGTGTGTACTTCTACTTGAGTAAAGGATGTGTGTACTTCTACTTGACTAAAGGATGTGTGTACTTCTACTTGACTAAAGGATGCGTGTACTTTTGCCGTCTCTGAGGAAAAGGAAAGAAGTGATGGCTGAAAGTAAAGAGGATCCTCAGGGAAATGTTAGGACCCGTAACCCTGGTGATACCCGTCCTGATATCCATGTCCATATCCATGTTGGTGATATCCATACCCTCCGTACTCGTCCTCAGGGACCTTCTATGCAATATTGAAGATGCGGAAAGGTGAAAGCAACAGGTGTGACGCTTTCACTAAGTGCTACAAAACATTCAGGGAGGAGGTGGAGAATAGGAAGGAGGTGAGCAGGGGTGTCCACCCTTCTTTAACCGAGGCCGCATACAGAAACATATACGAAGGGCTGGGCCCCTCACGAGAGCGATGTTGCCTCATAAGTTCAGTTATAAGTTGGAAAAGTCAATCCAATGTAGGTACAGTATTCTTGGTACAGTAAAATGCTTTAAGCTCTCCAGAGCGTTGCCTTCAGTCGCTCCGCAGCGTGTCGGCAGCTCCTCCCTCAAACAGCAGCCTCAGGGCCAAGAGACCAAATATGAAGGGTTGTATTTTATTTATACACTTAAACTTGTTGGAACATTTTTCCAACTTGAATTGACTGAATGTATTTGGACAGTGGGCTTATTAACACGTGCATGCTGTGTAATATAATTGAACATATATATTTAAAAGGTAAGACAAGCAGAAGTGTATTATACTCAAGTCATTATACTTTTTTTATTTGCTGAGTGAGGGCCGATTCAAAATGGTCCGCGGGACGCATTTGGCCCCCGGGCCGTAGTTTGGACACCCCTGGTTTAGAGGATGGGAAGGAAAGAAGGGATGAGGAAGTGTTTAGAGGATGGGAAGGAAAGAAGGGATGAGGAAGTGTTTAGAGGATGGGAAGAAAGGAAGTGAGGATGGGAAGGAAAGAAGGGATGAGGACGTGTTTAGAGGAGGGGAAGGAAAGAAGGGATGAGGAAGTGTTTAGAGGATGGGAAGAAAAGAAGGGATGTAGGAAGTGTTCAGAGGATGGGAAGGAAAGAAGGGATGAGGAAGTGTTTAGAGGATGGGAAGGAAAGAAGGTATGAGGAAGGAAAGAATGGATGTTGGAAGTGTTTAGAGGATGGGAAGGAAAGAAGGGATGAGGAAGTGTTTAGAGGATGGGAAGGAAAGAAGGTATGAGGAAGGAAAGAATGGATGTTGGAAGTGTTTAGAGGATGGGAGGGAAAGAAGGGATGAGGAAGTGTTTAGAGGATGGGAAGGAAAGAAGGGATGAGGAAGTGTTTAGAGGATAGGAAGGAAAGAAGGGATGAGGAAGTGTTTAGAGGATGGGAAGGAAAGAAGGGATGTAGGACGTGTTTAGAGGAGGGGAAGGAAGTGAAGATGGGAAGGAAAGAAGGGATGGAGGACGTGTTTAGAGGAGGGGAAGGAAAGAAGGGATGAGGAAGTGTTTAGAGGATGGGAAGGAAAGAAGGGATGTTGGAAGTGTTTAGAGGAGGGGAAGGAAGTAAGTGAACATGGGACGGAAAGAAGGTACGAGGAAGGAAAGAAGGGATGTTGGAAGTGTTTAGAGGATGGGAAGGAAAGAAGGGATGAGGAAGTGTTTAGAGGAGGGGAAGGAAAGAAGGAATGAGGAAGTGTTTAGAGGATGGGAAGGAAAGAAGGGATGAGGAAGTGTTTAGAGGATGGGAAGGAAAGAAGGGATGAGGAAGTGTTTAGAGGATGGGAAGGAAAGAAGGGATGAGGAAGTGTTTAGAGGATGGGAAGGAAAGAAGGGATGTAGGACGTGTTTAGAGGAGGGGAAGGAAGGAAGTGATGGAGGACGTGTTTAGAGGAGGGGAAGGAAAGAAGGGATGTAGGACGTGTTTAGAGGAGGGGAAGGAAGTGAAGATGGGAAGGAAAGAAGGGATGGAGGACGTGTTTAGAGGAGGGGAAGGAAAGAAGGGATGAGGAAGTGTTTAGAGGATGGGAAGGAAAGAAGGGATGTTGGAAGTGTTTAGAGGAGGGGAAGGAAGTAAGTGAACATGGGAAGGAAAGAAGGTATGAGGAAGGAAAGAAGGGATGTTGGAAGTGTTTAGAGGATGGGAAGGAAAGAAGGGATGAGGAAGTGTTTAGAGGAGGGGAAGGAAAGAAGGAATGAGGAAGTGTTTAGAGGATGGGAAGGAAAGAAGGGATGAGGAAGTGTTTAGAGGATGGGAAGGAAAGAAGGGATGAGGAAGTGTTTAGAGGAGGGGAAGGAAAGAAGGGATGTTGGAAGTGTTTAGAGGAGGGGAAGGAAAGAAGGGATGAGGAAGTGTTTAGAGGAGGGGAAGGAAAGAAGGGATGTTGGAAGTGTTTAGAGGATGGGAAGGAAAGAAGGGATGAGGAAGTGTTTAGAGGAGGGGAAGGAAAGAAGGGATGTTGGAAGTGTTTAGAGGAAGGGAAGGAAAGAAGGGATGTTGGAAGGAAAGAAGGGATGGAAAGTAAGAGGATCCTCGGGAGATGTACTCTTCTCTTAGTACCCATAACCCTGGTGATACCCGTCCTGATATCCATGCTGGTGGTATCCGTACCCTCCGTACTCGTCCTCAGGACATCTCATGCCCAGAGACTGCTGGATGGCCATCTCCTGCCGGCGCAGCTGCATGGAGTCCACCAGCTCGTAGATGATGGCCATGGAGTACATGGGGGAGGGGTACCAGGACTTCACGTTCCCATCCTTGCCCACTAGCAGCATGGAGAAGTACTCCGGGCTGACCTGGAAGTAGTTCCTCATGTCTTTCACCAGAGCTCCGGACATGCCCTCTCGCTCCACCGTGGCACTGCCTGGATGGGGGACACACAGGGATTAAAGCTCACATGTTGATGTAGAAGAGACATGAAGAAGAGGGGACACATGTTGATGTAGAAGAGACATGAAGAAGAGGGGACACATGTTGATGTAGAAGAGACATGGAGAAGAGGGGACACATGTTGATGTAGAAGAGACATGGAGAAGAGGGGACACATGTTGATGGAGAAGAGGGGACACATGTTGATGTGGAAGAGACATGAAGAAGAGGGGACACATGTTGATGTAGAAGAGACATGAAGAAGAGGGGACACATGTTGATGTAGAAGAGACATGAAGAAGAGGGGACACATGTTGACGTAGAAGAGACATGAAGAGGAGGGGACACATGTTGATGTAGAAGAGACATGAAGAAGAGGGGACACATGTTGATGTAGAAGAGACATGAAGAAGAGGGGACACATGTTGATGTAGAAGAGACATGGAGAAGAGGGGACACATGTTGATGTAGAAGAGACATGAAGAAGAGACATGAAGAAGAGGGGACACGTGTTGATGTAGAAGAGACGTGAAGAAGAGGGGACACATGTTGACGTAGAAGAGACATGAAGAGGAGGGGACACATGTTGATGTAGAAGAGACATGAAGAAGAGGGGACACATGTTGATGTAGAAGAGACATGGAGAAGAGGGGACACATGTTGATGTAGAAGAGACATGAAGAAGAGACATGAAGAAGAGGGGACACGTGTTGATGTAGAAGAGACGTGAAGAAGAGGGGACACGTGTTGATGTAGAAGAGACACGAAGAAGAGGGGACACATGTTGATGTAGAAGAGACATGAAGAGGAGGGGACACATGTTGATGTAGAAGAGACATGAAGAAGAGGGGACACGTGTTGATGTAGAAGAGACACGAAGAAGAGGGGACACATGTTGATGTAGAAGAGACATGAAGAAGAGGGGACACGTGTTGATGTAGAAGAGACATGAAGAAGAGGGGACACGTGTTGATGTAGGAGAGACATGAAGAAGAGGGGACACATGTTGATGTAGAAGAGACATGAAGAAGAGGGGACACATGTTGATGTAGAAGAGACATGGAGAAGAGGGGACACATGTTGATGTAGAAGAGACATGGAGAAGAGGGGACACATGTTGATGTGGAAGAGACATGAAGAAGAGGGGACACATGTTGATGTAGAAGAGACATGAAGAAGAGGGGACACATGTTGATGTAGAAGAGACATGAAGAAGAGGGGACACATGTTGACGTAGAAGAGACATGAAGAGGAGGGGACACATGTTGATGTAGAAGAGACATGAAGAAGAGGGGACACATGTTGATGTAGAAGAGACATGAAGAAGAGGGGACACATGTTGATGTAGAAGAGACATGGAGAAGAGGGGACACATGTTGATGTAGAAGAGACATGAAGAAGAGACATGAAGAAGAGGGGACACGTGTTGATGTAGAAGAGACGTGAAGAAGAGGGGACACATGTTGACGTAGAAGAGACATGAAGAGGAGGGGACACATGTTGATGTAGAAGAGACATGAAGAAGAGGGGACACATGTTGATGTAGAAGAGACATGGAGAAGAGGGGACACATGTTGATGTAGAAGAGACATGAAGAAGAGACATGAAGAAGAGGGGACATGTGTTGATGTAGAAGAGACGTGAAGAAGAGGGGAGACGTGTTGATGTAGAAGAGACACGAAGAAGAGGGGACACATGTTGATGTAGAAGAGACATGAAGAGGAGGGGACACATGTTGATGTAGAAGAGACATGAAGAAGAGGGGACACGTGTTGATGTAGAAGAGACACGAGGAAGAGGGGACACATGTTGATGTAGAAGAGACATGAAGAAGAGGGGACACATGTTGATGTAGAAGAGACATGAAGAAGAGGGGACACGTGTTGATGTAGGAGAGACGTGAAGAAGAGGGGACACGTGTTGATGTAGAAGAGACGTGGAGAAGAGGGGACACGTGTTGATGTAGAAGAGACGTGGAGAAGAGGGGACACGTGTTGATGGAGAAGAGACATGAAGAAGAGGGGACACGTGTTGATGTAGAAGAGACATGAAGAAGAGGGGACACGTGTTGATGAAGAAGAGACATGAAGAAGAGGGGACACGTGTTGATGAAGAAGAGACATGAAGAAGAGGGGACACGTGTTGATGAAGAAGAGACATGAAGAAGAGGGGACACATGTTGATGTAGAAGAGACATGAAGAAGAGGGGACACATGTTGATGTAGAAGAGACATGAAGAAGAGGGGACACATGTTGATGTAGAAGAGACATGAAGAAGAGGGGACACATGTTGATGTAGAAGAGACATGAAGAAGAGGGGACACATGTTGACGTAGAAGAGACATGAAGAGGAGGGGACACATGTTGATGTAGAAGAGACATGAAGAAGAGGGGACACATGTTGATGTAGAAGAGACATGAAGAAGAGGGGACACATGTTGATGTAGAAGAGACATGGAGAAGAGGGGACACATGGTGATGTAGAAGAGACATGAAGAAGAGACATGAAGAAGAGGGGACACGTGTTGATGTAGAAGAGACGTGAAGAAGAGGGGACACATGTTGACGTAGAAGAGACATGAAGAGGAGGGGACACATGTTGATGTAGAAGAGACATGAAGAAGAGGGGACACATGTTGATGTAGAAGAGACATGGAGAAGAGGGGACACATGTTGATGTAGAAGAGACATGAAGAAGATGGGACACGTGTTGATGTAGGAGAGACATGAAGAAGAGGGGACACGTGTTGATGTAGAAGAGACATGAAGAAGAGGGGACACGTGTTGATGTAGAAGATACATGAAGAAGAGGGGACACGTGTTGATGTAGAAGAGACATGAGGAAGAGGGGACACGTGTTGATGGAGAAGAGACATGAAGAAGAGGGGACACGTGTTGATGTAGAAGATACATGAAGAAGAGGGGACACGTGTTGATGTAGAAGAGACATGAGGAAGAGGGGACACGTGTTGATGGAGAAGAGACATGAAGAAGAGGGGACACGTGTTGATGTAGAAGAGACATGAAGAAGAGGGGACACGTGTTGATGTAGAAGAGACATGAAGAAGAGGGGACACGTGTTGATGTAGGAGAGACGTGAAGAAGAGGGGACACGTGTTGATGTAGAAGAGACGTGAAGAAGAGGGGACACGTGTTGATGTAGAAGAGACGTGGAGAAGAGGGGACACGTGTTGATGTAGAAGAGACATGAAGAAGATGGGGACACGTGTTGATGTAGGAGAGACATGAAGAAGAGGGGACACGTGTTGATGTAGAAGAGACATGAAGAAGAGGGGACACGTGTTGATGTAGAAGATACATGAAGAAGAGGGGACACGTGTTGATGTAGAAGAGACATGAGGAAGAGGGGACACGTGTTGATGGAGAAGAGACATGAAGAAGAGGGGACACGTGTTGATGTAGAAGAGACATGAAGAAGAGGGGACACGTGTTGATGTAGAAGAGACATGAAGAAGAGGGGACACGTGTTGATGAAGAAGAGACATGAAGAAGAGGGGACACGTGTTGATGTAGAAGAGACATGAAGAAGAGGGGACACGTGTTGATGTAGAAGAGACATGAAGAAGAGGGGACACGTGTTGATGTAGAAGAGACATGAAGAAGAGGGGACACGTGTTGATGTAGAAGAGACATGAAGAAGAGGGGACACGTGTTGATGAAGAAGAGACATGAAGAAGAGGGGACACATGTTGATGAAGAAGAGACATGAAGAAGAGGGGACACATGTTGATGAAGAAGAGACATGAAGAAGAGGGGACACGTGTTGATGAAGAAGAGACATGAAGAAGAGGGGACACATGTTGATGTAGAAGAGACATGAAGAAGAGGTGACACGTGTTGATGTAGAAGAGACATGAAGAAGAGGGGACACGTGTTGATGTAGAAGAGACATGAAGAAGAGGGGACACATGTTGATGTAGAAGAGACATGAAGAAGAGGGGACACATGTTGATGTAGAAGAGACATGAAGAAGAGGGGACACGTGTTGATGTAGAAGAGACATGAAGAAGAGGGGACACGTGTTGATGTAGAAGAGACATGAAGAAGAGGCGACCCCTCTTCCTCACGTCTCTTCTACATCAACATGTGTCCCCTCTTCCTCACGTCTCTTCTACATCAACATGTGTCAACCTTTGACACAGTTCATAAGTGTCCTCCTCTCACTGTCTCCTTTCCCACGGCACAGGTCTCCGGCCTGGGGTTCTGCTGCTATCTCTCTTGAGGAGGGTCCGCTGGGCGCATTGATGTTGCCGCTTATGACCGAGCACAAGCCGCCATGAGGTAGTTTACTGTTCAGGGACGTAGGCAGGGGCGGATCTACGGGGGGGGGCAAGGGGGGGCAGCCCCTAGCGATTCTCAGCATTGTCAAACGTTTTGCAGCACAGCACAACAACCGGCGCCTCAAGCTATCTTAAAATAGATAGGTGATGTCTTTGCATCCAAGGACTTAAGTTGTACAAAAGTAATTTCACTGTTTTGTTTACTGTGTCAAATTTGATATCGTCTGTTTGTATTTTGCCTGCCGTTTTATATTTTTTATTGAGAAATTATTGTAATTCTTGTATTATTTGAATTTTGCTGAAACTTTTATGTTTCAAAATATGCACGGTCTTGTTTTGTTTGATTACTTGGCATGTTAATCTTTGGGATACTATAACAATAAATAGTTGATATGTATGTCTGTGTTTTAGTGTAGTGGATTCATCCATCCTCCCATGCCCCCCTGCCAAAACCTCTTGCCTCCCCTTTGCCACCCCATGTCAAATTGTCTAGATCCGCCACTGTAGGTTCCCTGCAGCACGTTATTTTCTAACCATGACAGCTCTAGTTGGATTCAAGGTCCATATGTGTTCAGTCTCGCTGAGGAAGAATGTTGATTATTCCACTCTGATAGTTAAAACCTGGAGCTACAGAAGCGTTCTTCAGAATTGATTTGGCATCTCAACCGTGGGGTCAGACCGTGGCCCGTGACATGTCTCGTGAATTCTCCGGGCGAAGCTCCAAATAAACCGTCAGTGTTTGCCATCAAAGCTCCAGCTCTCCTCGTGTCTCTCGGAGTCCTGTTTTTATTATTGCTTCAGACGTTTCCCCCACAATAATGTGATGTTATGCAATACAAGTATTTTAATTTGTTTTGTAAAGCACTTTGAATTGTCGCGTACAGAAAAGTGCTGTATAAATAAACTTGCCTTGCCTCATGCGGATGCTACTGTATACTAGGTCTCTTTATAACATGACATTTGCATTACGTCTCGATGACATAATACCCTTATGTTGAATGCTGATGCGTAGAAACTGAAACCCTATCCTGGGCGATATCGCATTAACTGGATTCCGGTGAACCTGAACGGACTGCATGTCAGTAAAATGAGGTATTAGTATAATGTATGTTTTTGACATTATTTTACAAGATAAACTTCTTACCATTGATAGGATAAAGTTCCAGGACTCCACCAATGTCTGCCAGGTCCGTGCCGACCAACTTCAAAATGGCGATGTGCCGAAGACCTGTTCCAACGAGACAACAACAAACATATTGAGAACACACATCAGAGAGAAATGTGCCTTAACCCTTTAGAGCCCTGGGCTCATTTGGCCGTTTTCGCATACTTTTGATTTGTCTTACTAAACCCCATTAATAAATCTTTAGCATGTCAATGTTTGGTATCTATCTTTTTAAGACATCCTCACCTATATAAACCAATAGTTATTTTTTTACATTTTGACATACTATATGAACAGTTTGGACCCAAAATCGCACAAAAAACGTAAAAACTGATTTTGAAAATGATATTATTTGTACTATAGGTAACACAAACATGCACAACGAAACATTTTGAAAGCTGGAAGTATATACCTGGGATGTCACTGTGATAATATAAAAGTTTGATTGAGGTAGCATGACCCTATATACATTTTAAGAACAAAAAGGAGAAAATGAGAACATTATTTCTGAGATATAGCATTTGAGTAACTGTGGAAAAGGTGACTAAGCTTTTTGACAAAGTTCTGTCATATGGGATCCCTTACACACACACACACACACACACACACACACACCACACACACACACACACACACACACACACACACACACACACACACACACACACACACACACACGCTGATAATATCTGCAGGGTACTTATGAACATATTCATACGTGGTTTAACTTGTACTTTTACAGGCAGTGACGCATAACATGCAGGGTGAAGTTTAGGTCATGGTTAAATATTAGTGCCAGGTTGCATGAAACGCCTTGGCCCTTGAATCTTCATCTAAAAATGTCTTAAGATAAAGTTAATTATTAGATTAAAATTACCTTGTGGATTTCCTATTTTAGATTGTTGTCAAAATTACGTTTTCGCCGTCTGTGCAATTAAATCACGTTAAAATATGTTCATACTGTATGTTCGAAACTTATAGTACCACTGAAAAATGCTTTCTTTTTTCTATAAGTATTCCCTTTGTAGCCCACGTAGCTAACACTGAACATAAATGTCTCGAGTATTGTGAGGAGCAGTGGTGTAGTGGTCGTTGGACGCGGGGGATCGCCGTCCCCCCACTTATTTGGAGCCCCCACTTTTTTGAAGCATGATTTTTTTTAATAGTCTAATAACTATGAAATCATTGCCAGTGTTATCGGTTGCAAGTGTGTATTTGTTGTAATAATGACGAAAACATAATACATTTCACAGGAATTATAATAAAAACGTAGCTCAAGTATTTATGCAACTTAATTTGTATCATTTGTCCCGTGTCCCACAAATTGAGACTATGTCCCACATTTGAGTGACAGTCGCGCAGAAAGGCCAGCTCGGTTCGCTGACGGCCGGCACCGCCCTTTATTTCAGTTCACGAGCGTGTCCATAGTGTCTCTCCCCGTCCACCCTTTCTACTTCTTACATGTTGAACCCAAATACCTGTACTTTCTACTTCTTACATGTTGAACACAAATACCTGTACTTTCTACTTCTTACATGTTGAACACAAATACCTGTACTTTCTACTTCTTACATGTTGAACCCAAATACCTGTACTTTCTACTTCTCACACGTTGAACACAAATACCTGTACTTTCTACTTCTTACATGTTGAACTCAAATACCTGTACTTTCTACTTCTTACATGTTGAACACAAATACCTGTACTTTCTACTTCTCACATGTTGAACACAAATACCTGTACTTTCTACTTCTTACATGTTGAACACAAATACCTGTACTTTCTACTTCTCTCGTGTTGAACATAAATACCTGTACTTTCTACTTCTCACATGTTGAACACAAATACCTGTACTTTCTACTTCTCTCATGTTGAACACAAATACCTGTACTTTCTACTTCTCTCATGTTGAACTCAAATACCTGTACTTTCTACTTCTTACATGTTGAACACAAATACCTGTACTTTCTACTTCTCACATGTTGAACACAAATACCTGTACTTTCTACTTCTCACATGTTGAACACAAATACCTGTACTTTCTACTTCTCTCATGTTGAACTCAAATACCTGTACTTTCTACTTCCGACATGTTGAACACAAATACCTGTACTTTCTACTTCTCACATGTTGAACACAAATACCTGTACTTTCTACTTCTTACATGTTGAACACTAATATCTGTACTTTTTACTTCTCTCATGTTGAACACAAATACCGGTACTTTCTACTTCTTACATGTTGAACACAAATACCTGTACTTTCTACTTCTTACATGTTGAACACAAATACCTGTACTTTCTACTTCTCACATGTTGAACACAAATACCTGTACTTTCTACTTCTTACATGTTGAACACAAATACCTGTACTTTCTACTTCTTACATGTTGAACCCAAATACCTGTACTTTCTACTTCTTACATGTTGAACTCAAATACCTGTACTTTCTACTTCTTACATGTTGAACTCAAATACCTGTACTTCCTACTTCTTACATGTTGAACACAAATACCTGAACTTTCTACTTCTTACATGTTGAACACAAATACCTGTACTTTCTACTTCTTACATGTTGAACCCAAATACCTGTACTTTCTACTTCTCACGTGTTGAACTCGAATACCTGTACTTTCTACTTCTTACATGTTGAACACAAATACCTGTACTTTCTACTTCTCTCGTGTTGAACATAAATACCTGTACTTTCTACTTCTTACATGTTGAACACAAATACCTGTACTTTCTACTTCTCTCATGTTGAACTCAAATACCTGTACTTTCTACTTCTCACATGTTGAACACAAATACCTGTACTTTCTACTTCTCACATGTTGAACCCAAATACCTGTACTTTCTACTTCTTACATGTTGAACACAAATACCTGTACTTTCTACTTCTCACATGTTGAACACAAATACCTGTACTTTCTACTTCTCTCATGTTGAACTCAAATACCTGTACTTTCTACTTCTCACATGTTGAACACAAATACCTGTACTTTCTACTTCTCACATGTTGAACACAAATACCTGTACTTTCTACTTCTCACATGTTGAACACAAATACCTGTACTTTCTACTTCTTACATGTTGAACCCAAATACCTGTACTTTCTACTTCTTACATGTTGAACTCAAATACCTGTACTTTCTACTTCTTACATGTTGAACTCAAATACCTGTACTTCCTACTTCTTACATGTTGAACACAAATACCTGAACTTTCTACTTCTTACATGTTGAACACAAATACCTGTACTTTCTACTTCTTACATGTTGAACCCAAATACCTGTACTTTCTACTTCTCACGTGTTGAACTCGAATACCTGTACTTTCTACTTCTTACATGTTGAACACAAATACCTGTACTTTCTACTTCTCTCGTGTTGAACATAAATACCTGTACTTTCTACTTCTTACATGTTGAACACAAATACCTGTACTTTCTACTTCTCTCATGTTGAACTCAAATACCTGTACTTTCTACTTCTCACATGTTGAACACAAATACCTGTACTTTCTACTTCTCACATGTTGAACCCAAATACCTGTACTTTCTACTTCTTACATGTTGAACACAAATACCTGTACTTTCTACTTCTCACATGTTGAACACAAATACCTGTACTTTCTACTTCTCTCATGTTGAACTCAAATACCTGTACTTTCTACTTCTCACATGTTGAACACAAATACCTGTACTTTCTACTTCTCACATGTTGAACACAAATACCTGTACTTTCTACTTCTCACATGTTGAACACAAATACCTGTACTTTCTACTTCTTACATGTTGAACCCAAATATCTGTACTTTCTACTTCTTACATGTTGAACTCAAATACCTGAACTTTCTACTTCTTACATGTTGAACTCAAATACCTGTACTTCCTACTTCTCACATGTTGAACACAAATACCTGTACTTTCTACTTCTCTCATGTTGAACACAAATACCTGTACTTTCTACTTCTCACATGTTGAACACAAATACCTGTACTTTCTACTTCTTACATGTTGAACACAAATACCTGTACTTTCTACTTCTCTCATGTTGAACACAAATACCTGTACTTTCTACTTCTTACATGTTGAACACAAATACCTGTACTTTCTACTTCTTACATGTTGAACCCAAATACCTGTACTTTCTACTTCTTACGTGTTGAACACAAATACCTGTACTTTCTACTTCTTACATGTTGAACCCAAATACCTGTACTTTCTACTTCTCACGTGTTGAACTCGAATACCTGTACTTTCTACTTCTTACATGTTGAACACAAATACCTGTACTTTCTACTTCTCTCGTGTTGAACATAAATACCTGTACTTTCTACTTCTTACATGTTGAACACAAATACCTGTACTTTCTACTTCTCTCATGTTGAACTCAAATACCTGTACTTTCTACTTCTCACATGTTGAACACAAATACCTGTACTTTCTACTTCTCACATGTTGAACCCAAATACCTGTACTTTCTACTTCTTACATGTTGAACACAAATACCTGTACTTTCTACTTCTTACATGTTGAACACAAATACCTGTACTTTCTACTTCTCACATGTTGAACACAAATACCTGTACTTTCTACTTCTCTCATGTTGAACTCAAATACCTGTACTTTCTACTTCTCACATGTTGAACACAAATACCCGTACTTTCTACTTCTCCCATGTTGAACACAAATACCTGTACTTTCTACTTCTCACATGTTGAACACAAATACCTGTACTTTCTACTTCTTACATGTTGAACACTAATACCTGTACTTTCTACTTCTCTCATGTTGAACACAAATACCTGTACTTTCTACTTCTTACATGTTGAACACAAATACCTGTACTTTCTACTTCTCACATGTTGAACACAAATACCTGTACTTTCTACTTCTTACATGTTGAACACAAATACCTGTACTTTCTACTTCTTACATGTTGAACACAAATACCTGTACTTTCTACTTCTTACATGTTGAACACAAATACCTGTACTTTCTACTTCTTACATGTTGAACCCAAATATCTGTACTTTCTACTTCTTACATGTTGAACACAAATACCTGTACTTTCTACTTCTTACATGTTGAACTCAAATACCTGTACTTTCTACTTCTTACATGTTGAACTCAAATACCTGTACTTTTTACTTCTTACATGTTGAACTCAAATACCTGTACTTCCTACTTCTTACATGTTGAACACAAATACCTGAACTTTCTACTTCTTACATGTTGAACACAAATACCTGTACTTTCTACTTCTCTCATGTTGAACACAAATACCTGTACTTTCTACTTCTTATATGTTGAACTCAAATACCTTTCTACTTCTTACATGTTGTTCAGCATGGAAACATTCATTCGCTAACAATGACATTATTGTTCTATTAATATAAAGGGAGGTCAGGTACTCTTTAAAGCAGCTGCTAGTTATGGGTACGTTTTACTTAAAGTGGAC
>CM070482.1:4251764-4354264 GCA_036324585.1 Champsocephalus esox | reverse complement strand
ACAAGTGGCCCATAAAAGAGGGTCCTTTTGTCCTCTGAGTTCAGGTAAGAGATGAGAGAGCCTTTGAACTGCGAACATACAGACCTCTGCATTACTACATTTATTTTCTATTCTAACCTTTTTCACACTACCATATTTTATTCAAAATGCTCCTTAGATAACTTTTAATTTTTTTTCCTCCTCCTAGCATTGTGAAGCACCTTGAGATGACGTTGTTTTTTAAAGTGTAAATGTATAAATGAAATGTATTATTATTATTACTATTAAATGTGCACAGAGCTCAATAATGTGGGGACCAAGTACAGATCCCTGAGGGACGCCATGGGGGCTCTGGGAGATTTGGAGTTGGTAGAGGAAATGTGCACAGAGCTCAATAATGTGGGGACCAAGTACAGATCCCTGAGGGATGCCATGGGGGCTCTGGGAGATTTGGAGTTGGTAGAGGAAATGTGCACAGAGCTCAATAATGTGGCTACCAAGTACAGATCCCTGAGGGACGCCATGGGGGCTCTGGGAGATTTGGAGTTGGTAGAGGAAATGTGCACAGAGCTCAATAATGTGGGGACCAAGTACAGATCCCTGAGGGACGCCATGGGGGCTCTGGGAGATTTGGAGTTGGTAGAGGAAATGTGCACAGAGCTCAATAATGTGGGTACCAAGTACAGATCCCTGAGGGACGCCATGGGGGCTCTGGGAGATTTGGAGTTGGTAGAGGAAATGTGCATAGAGCTCAATAATGTGGGGACCAAGTACAGATCCCTGAGGGACGCCATGGGGGCTCTGGGAGATTTGGAGTTGGTAGAGGAAATGTGCACAGAGCTCAATAATGTGGGGACCAAGTACAGATCCCTGAGGGACGCCATGGGGGCTCTGGGAGATTTGGAGTTGGTAGAGGAAATGTGCACAGAGCTCAATAATGTGGGGACCAAGTACAGATCCCTGAGGGACGCCATGGGGGCTCTGGGAGATTTGGAGTTGGTAGAGGAAATGTGCACAGAGCTCAATAATGTGGGTACCAAGTACAGATCCCTGAGGGACGCCATGGGGGCTCTGGGAGATTTGGAGTTGGTAGAGGAAATGTGCAGAGCTCAATAATGTGGGGACCAAGTACAGATCCCTGAGGGACGCCATGGGGGCTCTGGGAGATTTGGAGTTGGTAGAGGAAATGTGCACAGAGCTCAATAATGTGGGGACCAAGTACAGATCCCTGAGGGACGCCATGGGGGCTCTGGGAGATTTGGAGTTGGTAAAATAAATGTGCACAGAGCTCAACTTAATGTGCCTCTAAGGACTTCCATCCCATAACTCGAGTCCTCACCTTGACCCTCATGTCTCCGTCTGTTAGCACCATGTAGAAGTCATTATACGTCATGCTGAACTCTTTCCTCAGCTCTGTGATCAGATCCTGGTTCACCAAGTCCTCCTGACGCAGACCCTTCATCGGCTTATCGTTCTCTGAAGGAAACAAAACAGAGAGACAGAGGTGAGAATCTGTGATACATTTCACACTGTTTGACTGTACAGGGCTGGTTCTGTTGTGATTGGTAAACCGTGTAGAGATGTCCCGCCTCTTAGCCTATTACGCACAATGTGTTGAAGCGCTAGCCAATGTGCGTGTGTGTTACTTACATAGTGATGTCATTATGTTCCGGAAGTAAACAAAGGAGTTCAATGGAGGCGTTTCAGGCAGTAGAAAAGATTTGTGTCATGCAGTGATTTGAATAAAACCAGTGAAACCAAAACATGAGAAATATAATATGTTATAACTTCTGACATCTTAGCTTTGTTTGACATTTTGCCCCGAAGACACAAGTGAAAAAAGTAAATCTAACAACCGTTTAGTTCATAAACAACTTTACTTTATTTACAATAAAGTAAATCTAATCTATTCTAATCTAATCATGAGAGTCTTGCAATATCACATCGGAGAGATACAATCTTTTACACGCATTTAAGTCAAATAACTGTCAGTACAGACGTTTAATGTAAAATGAAGAACATTTGTGATGAAGGGTTTTCCCATAAAATAACCCATAATGACTCACACACACAATGTGAGAGTTTGGCTCTGAGACGGGGGAGTAAAATGTGTTTTTTATTGCTCAAACGTAAAACATTTTTTATTCGTGTTCGACATGGCGGTAAAGTGGGGTCTGCAGTGTGTAAACATGCGGAGCGAATCAGGGACAAACCCCACACAAAGACACAAAAAGTGACAGGTGGAAAGAATAATTTTTGAAATCTCTTTCTCTTGTTTTTTCTCTTGAGATCAGGGTCGAGACTTGTCTTGTGTTTAACTTGTATTCTCTTTGTCAAGGGGAGTTTATGTTTTTTATTTATTCGCAAAGTTTGTTTGTTATTTTGGGCATTTGCCATCTGTGATCTCACAAAAGGTGGCTTTGAATCACCGAGATCTGGCCTTATGAATCTAGCACTGTAGTTGGGTTTAAATAGACCAAAGCAAAAGCCTTTAATCACCAATGCCTCATTGCACACACACACACACACACACACACACACACACACACACACACACACACACACACACACACACACACACACACACACACACACACACACACACACAGACCACAGCACAGTGTGTTTTGGTGGTTGTGCATGAGCAAATCAGGAAAACCCCAGCACACACACTGCAGCCGAACAACACACTCATACTTTACACACACAACACACTGACCACCATGAGGTCACCCTAAAGTGAGGGAGGGGCAGCAGTGAAAGAACCAGTTGTTTGTGTACAGTACCGGCTCTCACACACACACACACACACACACACACACACACACACACACACACACACACACACTTCGGGCCGGTAAGTGGAACAAAAGTCTAACTACCGTGGGAGGGGGGTTCGCTGACGTCATCTCTGCGCTTTTTCCAACATTCCAGCCGGATAAAACCTCGTTGTCATGCGGAGTGACAGACTCGTAAAAGGGTTACAAAGTGGGTTTCAATGTCCCGAAGCCAACACACACACACACACACACACACACACACACACACACGCACACACACACACACACTCCCAGGCTTTGGGTTTGAGACGACTGTAAAATGTCCGAAAATATGAGAGAGGACGCCGAGACAAAATGGTACAGCATTTCATAAAAATAAACCACGGGGGGGGGTTTGGAACTTCTTGAACAAGAAGCTCTGAGCAGTTTCATAAAAGGGACATTTTTGGTTGTCATAATTGCATTAAATGTGTGTGTGTGTGTGTGTGTGTGTGTGTGCGCGTGCGTGCGAGTGGTTACACTCCCCTGATACGGATAAAGACCCCTGTACTCAAAATAGCTTCTGAACAAACTCATTTCCTACAGCTGACCTAAACACCCCTCTCTCTTATCTAGTAACCAGCACAGCCATTATGTTACAAAGGAAGCTGAACCTTTGATCAGAATTTGCAATATTTCTTTAATTATTTAGAATAATGTAATGTAAAAAAAAATAATAATGTTTTAACTTTATTTTGAAAGTTTTCATTTTTTTATGACCGATTTCTTAATCTGAAAAACAGAGATGCTCTGAATGACCTAAACGCGTTGTTGAAATATATTGCAGGTTGTCTGCATGCAAACGTTATTATGTTGAATCTCTTTGTTTCCGCTTTTCTTGTCCAGGTCTCCCGTGGTAAAATATATCCATGATCTTGATGTGACAAATGTGGCCAAATCAAAAAAGCCTCTCACTAACAGTACGTTGGAAGTGCAACCTGTCAAAGTGCTTTCCCCACGGGAGAACACGAACACACGAGAACAACAGCCAGGCTGAGAGACATCAGCAGTGAGCTCGGTGTATCGTCACCTGCTCGGAGGAACGCGCTGTGGCGTTCAGTCTGTTTCACTTGGAGCCGAGATAAGGTAACACGAGGACAAGACAGCAGACGTGGCCTCTGAACACGGAGAACATTCACACTGCAATAACATTTCCTCTGCTTCAACAGCAAGAGCAGCACGCCACGTCCGAACAAACCGTGTAAGTATCAGAAACTTGTGTTTGTCAATTTCAACAATATCTCGTAAAACCAATGGGTTTGTTGGAGGGGAGAACAAGGGAGACGAACGGTGTTGGTTGTCCTACAAAAACACACAATAAAAAAGGACACCTAGAAATATGGACGTGATGCCTTGCCCTACAATCAGCACACAGAGACAGATGCTGTAATATTTTAATACGTTAAACTCTTTACAGATTAAAGATATAGACTATAATTTCTGCCTCTTGCTTTATATTAACAATATACTTTAAGTACTTAACATACTCGCAGTACAGTACTTACATACCATAGAAGAACACTAGAAATGCTGCCATGTGTGTGTGTGCCTTTGCCAATCAGTCCAGTTGCTGTTTCCATCCACATCTGGTCAAATGTCATCATTTCATCATCTGGGTCATTCCAGAATTGGAGGACATTTCACGTCCCCCATATAAAAAAATGTAATAATCCATGCCCAAAAAGCTAAAACATGCACTTGTTGTGTTAAATATACTTGTCTTGATACAAGATGTATATAAAGTTGTATAAAAAGTGGTTTCAAAATATTATTTAAATGATCCAATAGCTCTCGAACATCCCCTAAGATGGCCCTTTTCTCTGGTCCCAGCTTGCATGTCAAATATAACATTTAAAATAGGGGATTGTATTTACTTTTGTTGGTATTATCTATGATATATGTCTCTTGTAATGGCAAAATCAATTTGTTACATCATAAACACATTTTAAATCACAGTAATTGTACACTGAAGGTGTCCCTCAACATGCGATTGGCACAGGAAGTGAACAAACCGTAAGTCAGATGACACACAGGAAGGACATGAGCACGCCATGTGCTACTGCCATGGGTAGACCACAAGTAAGTCCTCTCTTTTATTTGTAATATATTTCCAATCGTGTCAGTCTCGAAGGAGTGTGGCACTCATACAAACGCAATGTTGAGACTAAAACAAATTCATTTCAAATGTATCTTTCTTTAGTTAAATATCTAAGTGTCCATTCCTTGACAATAGCATTACATTGTGCAGCTAGCATTAATTCCTGAGGTAAAAGCTACAATTAGCATTCATTTGCAACCCTGTTACTATAGTTAGAGTAACAGGGTTAATTATCCATTGGAAAATATACATGTGATGCCTTTATCACTTTTATTGATGGTTAATTATCTGTTTTTCCTAAATTGTCCTCTAATTCTGGAATGACCCATCTAACCATATTAGACAATTATGTAAAAAAAATGGCCAACAATGGGTTTGCTATGTCTCAGTTACTGATGTGTAACGACCAATTTCGAACCAGTTTCTCATTGGCGCTACAGTAAGTGGACGTATTTGCAAAATGTGAAGTAATTCCCTCAAGTTGTTTCAGTTAAATTGTGTGGTACGAACCAGAGCAGAGGCATACACATAAGGTAGAGAGGGCAAGATGCAAAGGGAACATGCAGGTTTAAGATGCAAAGGTAGAAAACACACGATGAGACTTCAGAGCTTCGTAAACAGTTATTCTGAGTGACTGAGAAACGAGGACAGATTTCCCGCCCAGATGGAGGCATCAACAGTCTGAGAGAACTGCCAATCATCGTTCTCACGACGTTTACGAGTTGAAAACAAGTTCCTTTTAAACGTGTTGACCTGGGGAGGCGCTGCAGGACACTCACCCAGCTGGTAGTGGTCGATCTTCATGGTGGAGTTGCTCAGCGAGCCGAAGAAGGTGATGATGGAAACTTTCCTGATGGCCATTTCACACACGGACTCCAGGTACTCATCTCTCTGCTGAACGTACATGTTGCTCTCCTCCCCGGGGGACGTGATCAGCTGCAGGGAGGGAGAGGCTGTCATGTACGTGCAATGAAACACACACACACACACACACCTACACACACACACACACAGGGTGCTGCAGAGGTGATGTTTACATTAACCTGCAGGCGGAGGATGGGGCATATTTTCCCAGCACTGCTGTGATAAGAATCTATAGCTGCTGCAACACAGAGACACTCAGTCTGTCAGCTGTGCAGCCTCCGCAGACTGCATGCTGTATTCATACTTCAAACTACTTCAGGCTATAGTAATGACATTCAGGGATACACAAGGGGGAAACCAGTGAGTGGTTTGCACACCAGAACATGTGGTGGTTTGTTGACCTGTAAGAATGTATCAACAGTACATCCCTTCTCCAGATGTTGCGATTGTTTGTGGAAAACGTTGATGAGTTTACAGAGCTTTTTGCAATGGGAAGTGCAGGCCACCGTGTTCTGTTCTAGAAGGACTAACTAATGCTGAAAAGACACATGTAAAATTGAAGACAAAACAATATAATTGTATTGTGATAGTGAATGGTTTTACCAGACATTTGTGTTGGATACATGTGTCTGGTGTACTGTGTCCTACTCTGAAAAGATAAAGGTTGACTTCCTTCCTTTTCTGGGAAATGCGCTTATTTGCTACCTTGCGTTAGCTTAGCGTAGCATACAAACAGTTTTTGGACTGAGCAAGGCTAATCATTTCTACCTGTTTCCAGTCTCTATGCTAAACTCACTAGCTGCTGGCTGTAGCCAAATAGATTATTCTAGCAATATTCTTATCTGTACTTTTTACTGAAGTACACTTCAAAGCCCTCTTTACTTTTACTTGAGTAAAGAAGTTTAGTCAGTACTTCTACTTTCACCAGAGTATTTTTAAACACGAGTGTCTGTACTTCTACTTGAGCAAAGGATGTGTGTACTTCTACTTGAGTAAAGGATGTGTGTACTTCTACTTGAGTAAAGGATATGTGTACTTCTACTCGAGTAAAGCATGTGTGTACTTCTACTTGAGTAAAGCATGTGTGTACTTCTACTTGAGTAAAGGATGTGTGTACTTCTACTCGAGTAAAGGATGTGTGTACTTCTACTTGAGTAAAGGATGTGTGTACTTCTACTTGAGTAAAGGATGTGTGTATTTCTACTTGAGTAAAGGATGTGTGTACTTCTACTTGAGTAAAGGATGTGTGTACTTCTACTTGAGTAAAGGATGTGTGTACTTCTACTTGAGTAAAGGATGTGTGTACTTCTACTTGAGTAAAGGATGTGTGTACTTCTACTTGAGTAAAGGATGTGTGTACTTCTACTTGAGTAAAGGATGTGTGTACTTCTACTTGAGTAAAGAATGTGTGTACTTCTTCTTGAGTAAAGGATGTGTGTACTTCTACTTGAGTAAAGGCTGTCTGTACTTCTACTTGAGTAAAGGATGTCTGTACTTCTACTTGAGTAAAGGATGTGTGTACTTCTGCCAGAGAGGAAAGAGAGACAGAGTGAGGCTCCTTTCATGAGCTGTGAATTACGTCATGCTCTCACCAGCAGTCGCCTCCTGTCCTCAAAGTAGTCGAGGAAGGAGGCCAGAGATCCCTTCGGAGCGGGCGTCGGCTTCCTAGTGGGCTTCGGGAAGTCCTCTTTCTCCGGGTACTTTGACAACTTCTTTCCATTTTTCTTTCCCCCGATCTTCCCGGCCTTTCCTCCTCTCCTCTCGCCTTTCTTGCCAGCCTTGTCATTCTTTTTCTTCCTCTTCTCGAGCTTATCGTGTTTTCCCTTCACCCTCTTGGTGGGACTGATGCTGGTGAAGGTTTCCTCCGGATCACTCACTGTGGGTTTGCCCGCTTCGAACCTGTCCTCATACTCATTGGTCATCACCTGCACGGACAAAAGCATGTTGTTAATTTGGTTGTTAAAGTATATTTTAGTTTCCTCATTGATTTAATCCCATCAGAATCAGAAACAGAAACAGAATCAGGTTTATTACCAGGTAGGTTGACGTACGAGGAATTTGACTTGATGTCATGGTGCAGACATAAAAGTACAATGAAAATAAAAAACCACAGATCGAGAACCATTAAAAACCACAGATCGAGAACTATTAAAAACCACAGATCGAGAACTATTAAGAACCACAGATCGAGAACTATTAAAAACCACAGATCGAGAACTATTAAGAACCACAGATCGAGAACTATTAAAAACCACAGATCGAGAACTATTAAAAACCACAGATAGAGAACTATTAAAAACCACAGATCGAGAACTCAACCCGGAGAGAGAACAAGGGCAATGATTAACCATTTCAGAAGAAAGTCAAGTTGTTGAACACACAACGTGAAGCACTCGTGGTTAAAATTGTAGAAATTCCAGTCAAGGCTGGATGAAGAAAGGTCCACTCTCTTAATGAAGTTATCTGTGTGAAAGTGCCACTCCTAACTTTAGCTAACTTTTATAATCATATCCACTCCCAAAGCGAATCACCTCTGCAAAGGACGTACTATCGAATGCTTTCAGTTTGGTTTGTTTGTAATTGCAGTGCATTTATATGACGCTTTTCTAGTCTAAATTCCAAAGCGCTTTACAACACACGTCATACATTCATACACCGATGTGTGGATAATGCTCAAGGAGGCTTCAACACTCTCTGGAAGAACATTTCAATTATTATACAACCTTCACCTCCTGAGCCGAACCTCTCCATTTGTCGGTCAACAGGATTACGGAAAAAGTCCTCACCCTATTTTCATTAACCTTAGGGCAAGGATGTTGCATTAGCGGAGGAAGAACTGATTAGATTTTGGGGCGGACCCAAATTACGAGCATTATTATTTACTTATGGAAATGGTCGAAGTCTGCTATCTCGCTCGGGCTGCCTGTTTCCATCAACCGCCTCCGCCCGTCCCTTCACCCTAAGACCACCGCCATTCTTGTTCACACCCAGGTCACTTCCCGCATCGACCACGGCAACTCCCTTCTCTTTGGTCTCCCTCTCAAATCCATGTACAGATGGTCCAGAACTCTGCCGCCCGCATCATCACCTTCAGCCGCTCTGCACCCCCCCTAACCACCATTGGGTCTAGAGCCTTCAGCCGCTCTGCACCCCCCCTAACCACCATTGGGTCTAGAGCCTTCAGCCGCTCTGCACCCCCCCTAACCACCATTGGGTCTAGAGCCTTCAGCCGCTCTGCACCCCGCCTAACCACCATGGGGTCTAGAGCCTTCAGCCGCTCTGCACCCCCCCTAACCACCATGGGGTCTAGAGCCTTCAGCCGCTCTGCACCCCCCCTAACCACCATGGGGTCTAGAGCCTTCAGCCGCTCTGCACCCCGCCGAAACACCATGGCGTCTAGAGCCTTCAGCCGCTCTGCACCCCCCCTAACCACCATGGGGTCTAGAGCCTTCAGCCGCTCTGCACCCCCCCTAACCACCATGGGGTCTAGAGCCTTCAGCCGCTCTGCACCCCCCCTAACCACCATGGGGTCTAGAGCCTTCAGCCGCTCTGCACCCCCCCCTAACCACCATGGGGTCTAGAGCCTTCAGCCGCTCTGCACCCCCCCTAACCACCATGGGGTCTCGAGCCTTCAGCCGCTCTGCACCCCCGCCTAACCACCATGGGGTCTAGAGCCTTCAGCCGCTCTGCACCCCCCCCTAACCACCATGGGGTTCTAGAGCCTTCAGCCGCTCTGCACCCCCCCCTAACCACCATGGGGTCTAGAGCCTTCAGCCGCTCTGCACCCCCCCTAACCACCATGGGGTCTCGAGCCTTCAGCCGCTCTGCACCCCCCCCTAACCACCATGGGGTCTAGAGCCTTCAGTCGCTCTGCACCCCCCGACCACCATGGGGTCTAGAGCCTTCAGCCGCTCTGCACCCCCCCTAACCACCATGGGGTGTAGAGCCTTCAGCCGCTCTGCACCCCCCCTAACCACCATGGGGTCTCGAGCCTTCAGCCGCTCTGCACCCCGCCTCTGGACCTCTCTCCCACCTGACATCCGCGACACTGACTCTCTCCCCATTTTCAAATCATGTCTCAAAACACATCTCTTCACACTCGCATATCCACCCTGATCGTTATCCATCACACATCCTCTGGTTGATTTATTTCATTGACTGCATTGTCTTGTGTATGTCTCTCATGCTGGTGTTATGTATTGTGTATCTTGTTTTTTATGTGTTTGTACGGCGACCTTGAGAGCCGTGAAAGGCGTCTATATGAAATAAATGAATTATTATTTTATTATTATTATTTCTAAAAGCCATTCTAGTTCATCCATGTGTGGTTTAAGTAGCCTACCGATAAAGTAGTCTTAATGATGTCCTTTTATCAGGGGGTCTGTAACCTATATGTTGGGGATGTTAGAGTTACTACTGGGGGGACAGCAAATAACGGTTTAATTTGATTTGAAGTATAAATGTCAGTGTCTGAAACTACTAACTGGCCTATTTATCGGGAAAACAACCAAAACCATTTAACTTACCCAACAATGACAGTCTTACTCTAACCCATAAATGTGTCGCACTGGAACACACCGCAAAGACTTCAGCCGACGGCCAAGTAGCACGTACGAACTGCGCATGCGTGAGTGGCAATACCTCTCCTTACCAGCAGGCGACGGTAGTGTGTATTCGTCGTTCAACCGGAAGACAGACTGCTTGATATAAATAAACAACAAATAGCGTGCGTTGCATTTTCACTCTCGTCCATCACAGACTGTTTCACATAACGACTTATAATCGAAAACATGTTTAGTGCGGTACTGGAAAATGAAAAATAATAGCCGTCTGTTTGTGCCTTCTTCACTTCCGTTTCGCTTACCCATGCACTGATTCGCTAAGCTGAACAGCCAATGAGAGTGATATATTTTGCAGACAGCCTTTTGCCGACTTGAATCGGGAGCGGAAGGTGTCGGCACGGCCGAAAAGACACGACGATGCGGGACACACCAATCTGAGTAGGGCGACATCGGCTCGGTGTGTCCGGGCCTTAAGAGTTTAGTATTGCATGCACCATAAATATGGAATATAGAATATTAATGTTTATACAGAACATGGCGCTTAAGGATACCATACACCGAATGGAATGACGAATATGCAATTCAAGTTTATACAGAGGTAGAAGGAGGTCCCTGCTCCGTCGTTACTTCCTGTTTTCGCAGACCCTTGACCTAACGTACACACAAAAAGACCCCCAAACACTTTTACCTCACCTTTCCTCCCGCGTTCTTCCTCTTGGCGGGTTTGATCTTTAATGGTCTTTGAGTGGAGGGAACCAGTTTGCGGCTGTTTGGATCTCTGTTGTCTTTATCCGTTCGGTTATCTCCAGACGGGGTGGTCTTCACCTGGTTCCTCTCCCTCGCTCTGCTGTAGTGGGAGGGGTCAGCGGTGGTCCTGGGGACTGGGAGCCACTGGGAGGTCGTCTGGGCTCTGGTGGGTCTCTGGGAGAGAAGAATACTTATGTTATATTTGTCACATATTGTGTAACCCTAGAATGAACATGTACAACATAAGAGAAGAGAAAGTACTTTAACCTTCGAGGGAAGGTCTGAGTCTGTTCACATTGTTAAAATATCATCACGATCTGTAATTGTCTGGTCTGGATTCTTCAAAACATGTGGCCAATAAAAGAGGGTCCCTTTTGTCCTCTGGGTTCAGGTCAAAGATGACAGAGCCTTTGAAATGTGGACAGACGAGGACATAATGTGTCTCAAAGGACATCCAGCCGATGACTCTTATACATGTCACTGTAACTTACTTTCTTTCTTGGGTTTTTCACACAGTTTCAGTTTGATGTAAGCTACAGCTATCACCAGAGGTGGGAAGTAGTGGAGAACAAATACTTTGTTACTGTACTTAAGTACTTTTTCAGTACTTTACTCCACCACTTATTTTTCTGACTACCTGTACTTTCTACTTCTTACATGTTGAACCCAAATACCTGTACTTTCTACTTCTTACATGTTGAACTCAAATACCTGTACTTTCTACTTCTTACATGTCGAACACAAATACCTGTACTTTCTACTTCTCACATGTTGAACACAAATACCTGTACTTTCTACTTCTTAAATGTTGAACCCAAATACCTGTACTTTCTACTTCTTACATGTTAAACTCAAATACCTGTACTTTCTACTTCTTACATGTTGAACTCAACTACCTGTACTTTCTACTTCTTACATGTTGAACTCAAATACCTGTACTTTCTACTTCTCACATGTTGAACTCAAATACCTGTACTTTCTACTTCTTACATGTTGAACTCAAATACCTGTACTTTCTACTTCTTACATGTTGAACTCAACTACCTGTACTTTCTACTTCGTACATGTTGAACTCAAATACCTGTACTTTCTACTTCTCACATGTTGAACTCAAATACCTGTACTTTCTACTTCTTACATGTTGAACTCAAATACCTGTACTTTCTACTTCTCACATGTTGAACTCAAATACCTGTACTTTCTACTTCTCACATGTTGAACACAAATACCTGTACTTTCTACTTCTTACATGTTGAACTCAAATACCTGTACTTTCTACTTCTTACATGTTGAACACAAATACCTGTACTTTCTACTTCTCACATGTTGAACTCAAATACCTGTACTTTCTACTTCTTAAATGTTGAACCCAAATACCTGTACTTTCTACTTCTTACATGTTGAACTCAAATACCTGTACTTTCTACTTCTTACATGTTGAACTCAAATACCTGTACTTTCTACTTCTCACATGTTGAACTCAAATACCTGTACTTTCTACTTCTTACATGTTGAACTCAAATACCTGTACTTTCTACTTCTCACATGTTGAACTCAAATACCTGTACTTTCTACTTCTTACATGTTGAACACAAATACCTGTACTTTCTACTTCTTACATGTTGAACTCAAATACCTGTACTTTCTACTTGTTACATGTTGAACACAAATACCTGTACTTTCTACTTCTTACATGTTGAACCCAAATACCTGTACTTTCTACTTCTTACATGTTGAACTCAAATACCTGTACTTTCTACTTCTTACATGTCAAACACAAATACCTGTACTTTCTACTTCTCTCATGTTGAACTCAAATACCTGTACTTTCTACTTCTCTCATGTTGAACTCAAATACCTGTACTTTCTACTTCTTACATGTTGAACTCAAATACCTGTACTTTCTACTTCTCACATTTTGAACACAAATACCTGTACTTTCTACTTCTCCCATGTTGAACTCAAATACCTGTACTTTCTACTTCTCTCATGTTGAACTCAAATACCTGTACTTTCTACTTCTTACATGTTGAACACAAATACCTGTACTTTCTACTTCTTACATGTTGAACCCAAATACCTGTACTTTCTACTTCTTACATGTTGAACTCAAATACCTGTACTTTCTACTTCTTACATGTCGAACACAAATACCTGTACTTTCTACTTCTCACATGTTGAACTCAAATACCTGTACTTTCTACTTCTCTCATGTTGAACTCAAATACCTGTACTTTCTACTTCTCTCATGTTGAACTCAAATACCTGTACTTTCTACTTCTTACATGTTGAACCCAAATACCTGTACTTTCTACTTCTCTCATGTTGAACTCAAATACCTGTACTTTCTACTTCTTACATGTTGAACCCAAATACCTGTACTTTCTACTTCTCTCATGTTGAACTCAAATACCTGTACTTTCTACTTCTCTCATGTTGAACTCAAATACCTGTACTTTCTACTTCTCTCATTTCCCAAACAGCTGGTTCCTTTAGTCTGAATGTGTGTTTGGTGGCATGATCATTATTATTTAGAGTCATTGCGTGCCTATTGATTTGAACACGATCCGTGTATCCATCACTTCCAGGGGCCTGTCCTACGAAGCCGGTTCAACCTAACCTGGATGTGTTTGAGTTAGCCGGTTGGCCTAATCCAAAACATATGCGCTCTCGCTAAACGGTCCTACGACGCTGGTTATCAAGTGGATCGCTCAAGCCAGCCGTGTCCTATCTAGTTAGGTGCGCGTTCACGGGTGGTATCTGGAGCATTCGACCAATCACAGACATGGAGAAGCGTACTGACAGCGCAGCGTCATACTTCCTGAATGAAAAGTCAACTATAATATTAGACTTATGAAGAAGTTAAACTTTAAACATCCATGACTTAAACACTTGATCAGGATCAAAGCCTCAGAGCTGCAGCTGCAAGGTGAATACAGCTGGAACAGAACAAGTGTTTGAATGCGTCCATTAACAGGTTCATGATATCACTGCCCGTCTAACACACGATCTGACTTTCATTACATTTGTCTCGAGTGTTTCGTCAACTGAATGTGTTGCTTAAAATAATACTTCTGCATCCAGTCTGTGACGCTGTGAGTGTTGCACGGCTAGATACGGCTCAGCTGACTCAGATCAGGAGATATGATACATTATGAAGTGATATGCCGCGGACTGGACTTAATGTACTCTGATCCGGTTACTTATGTTGTGGCAGATATTTAAGTGCCTTCTTAACGCTAATGTTATAACAGTCAGACTGCTCTGAAGATAGAGGTGATATTCTATTCATGTTCACGTTCACACAGTCGGTGATTTCTGCCGGCCGTCTTTCCTGCAACGGCAGCTTTTCTGTATTTCCTTTCTCCTGTAATATGACTTGATCGCTTTAAACTCCGCACACTGAGCTCTGATTGGTCAGCAGGCGGTGCTTTCACTGAGTTGATCTCTTAGCCTGCAACCTAACGTGGTCCCGACCAGGTTAGCCGCTCAGCATCAGTTACCATGGAGATCTAGCCCGCTAAAAAGAGAACCAGCTTCGTAGGACCGGAAACCCCGAGTTTCCCCTGAAGGTAGCCGCTAAGAGAACATCCTGCAGGTACTCTTTAAAATAGTACACTTCAAAGCCCATACTTCTTTTCTTCTACTTGAGTAAAGAAGTTTAGTCAGTACTTCTACTTTCACCAGAGTATTTTTAAACACGAGTATCTGTACTTCTACTTGGGGAAGTGTGTACTTTTGCCCTCTCTGTACCTGAGTGGTGGTGGTGGTGAATCTCTTTGTGGTGGTTCTTCTGGTGGTGGGTTTGGTGGTTGTTGTTGTTGTTGTTGTTGCTCTCTTGGTGGTGGTGGGCCGAGTTGTGGTGGTTGGTCGCGTGGTGGTTGTTGTTGTTGTTGTTGTGGCAGCTGTGGTTGTTGTTGTTGTTGTTGTTGTTTGGGGCTTTCTTGGGATCTTCTTGTGTGGTAGTCTTTGTACTGGTGTATCTACTTGTCCTAATAAAAAGGCAGATAACAGATGAATAGTTTTATTAATATCAGCTAAATTAATACAAAATAAATAAATAAGTGAATACCAATATACGTAAATACAATCAAATCAATGATGAAATACAGTATGTACGGAAAAACTATGGAGATCTCCACCCTCCTCCACCCCCCCCCTCACCTGTGAGCGTGCCCTCCTCCACCCCCCCCTCACCTGTGAGCGTGCCCTCCTCCACCTCCCCCTCACCTGTGAGCGTGCCCTCCTCCACCCCCCCTCCACCCCCCCCTCACCTGTGAGCGTGCCCTCCTCCACCCCCCCCCCTCACCTGTGAGCGTGCCCTCCTCCACCCCCCCCTCACCTGTGAGCGTGCCCTCCTCCACCCCCCCCTCACCTGTGAGCGTGCCCTCCTCCACCCCCCCTCCACCCCCCCCCTCACCTGTGAGCGTGCCCTCCTCCACCCCCCCCTCCACCCCCCCCTCACCTGTGAGCGTGCCCTCCTCCACCTCCCCCTCCACTCCTGCAGCTTTGCACTTCTGCACGAATCCTTTCTGTCTGAGCTTCTCGTTCCTCCTCGCGGGCGCCTGGTCGATCGCCTCGTACATGGCCTCCAGCCTCACCGGGTACGGGTACCTCTCCTCCACCTGAAGCGTCTTCTTCAGCAGCACCATCCCAAACTTACCTGAGGGAAAACAAACATCACTTATCACACATCAGCTGTTCTGCCATGTTGCTACCCGGGGGAGACGCTCACGATGTGGCACTTCTTCATTCATGATTAATTCCATTTATTTTGAAAAATGGTGGCTCTTAAAGGTAAGTGTATCACAGGACTCAGATATATCCAGAGCCTGTCTCTGATTGGTTGAAACACCAAACAGATCATTGCAGCATTACTGAAACTTTCAGAGTCTCTTTCCACAGAGGGGACACATGTTGATGTAGAAGAGACATGAAGAAGAGTGGACACATGTTGATGTAGAAGAGACATGAAGAAGAAGGGACACATGTTGATGTAGAAGAGACATGTAGAAGAGGGGACACATGTTGATGTAGAAGAGACATGAAGAAGAGGGGACACATGTTGATGTAGAAGAGACATGAGGAAGAGGGGACACATGTTGATGTAGAAGAGACATGAAGAAGAGGGGACACATGTTGATGTAGAAGAGACATGAGGAAGAGGGGACACATGTTGATGTAGAAGAGACATGAAGAAGAGGGGACACATGTTGATGTAGAAGAGACATGAGGAAGAGGGGACACGTGTTGATGTAGAAGAGACACGAAGAAGAGGGGACACATGTTGATGTAGAAGAGACACGAGGAAGAGGGGACACATGTTGATGTAGAAGAGACACGAAGAAGAGGGGACACATGTTGATGTAGAAGAGACACGAAGAAGAGGGGACACATGTTGATGTAGAAGAGACACGAAGAAGAGGGGACACATGTTGATGTAGAAGAGACACGAAGAAGAGGGGACACATGTTGATGTAGAAGAGACATGAAGAAGAGGGGACACATGTTGATGTAGAAGAGACACGAAGAAGAGGGGACACATGTTGATGTAGAAGAGACACGAAGAAGAGGGGACACATGTTGATGTAGAAGAGACACGAAGAAGAGGGGACACATGTTGATGTAGAAGAGACACGAAGAAGAGGGGACACATGTTGATGTAGAAGAGACACGGAGAAGAGGGGACACATGTTGATGTAGAAGAGACACAAAGAAGAGGGGACACATGTTGATGTAGAAGAGACACGGAGAAGAGGGGACACATGTTGATGTAGAAGAGACACGGAGAAGAGGGGACACATGTTGATGAAGAAGAGACACGAAGAAGAGGGGACACATTTTGATGTAGAAGAGACATGAAGAAGAGTGGACACATGTTGATGTAGAAGAGACACGAAGAAGAGGGGACACATGTTGATGTAGAGGAGACATGGAGAAGAGGGGACACATGTTGCCTCAGTGTCCCCCCCCCCTCCAGGATAACCCCACCTCTCACCTTTCTCCAGCTTGAGGAAGCTCATGAGTCTGGGGATGAGGGCGGTGTCCAGCGGTTCCTCCATCACCTTCCCCTCCTTGGTGATCCTCCTCACCTTCCCCCCCATCTCGCCCTCCTGGTGGAAGATGACCACCTGGTGCACGTGTCTCTCTGCCAGCTCGCAGTACACGTCTGACTTCAGGAGAGACATCATCATCCGGTAGTACCCTTCTGACTCGTGGGGAGCGGAGATCACCAGAACCCGGTTCTTTCCTGCGAATGTGGCCAGAAGGTTTGGAGACCCCGAGCTGAAGAGATGGGAACAGTTCACACATCCTTTACTCAAGTAGAAGTACAGATACTCGTATAAAATACTCTGGTAAAAGTACCTTTAAGTACATTCCCCCCTCATCACCTGACTAAACGTCTTTACTCAAGTAAAAGTAAAGAAGTATGGGCTACATAAAGGTCACCTATTATGCATATGCAACATCCACTTCTTCATGTCTCTTCTACATCAACATGTGTCCCCTCTTCTCCATGTCTCTTCTACATCAACATGTGTCCCCTCTTCTCCATGTCTCTTCTACATCAACATGTGTCCCCTCTTCTTCATGTCTCTTCTACATCAACATGTGTCCCCTCTTCTTCATGTCTCTTCTACATCAACATGTGTCCCCTCTTCTCCATGTCTCTTCTACATCAACATGTGTCCCCTCTTCTTCATGTCTCTTCTACATCAACATGTGTCCCGTCTGTGGAAAGACACTCTGAAAGTTTCAGAAACAAAGATTATCTCTCTTTTTGATCCATTTCTATAAAAACCTGTCTGAAAATGAGTCGACAGTACAGGTATTTGTGTTCAACATGTAAGAAGTAGAAAGTACAGGTATTTGAGTTCAACATGTAAGAAGTAGAAAGTACAGGTATTTGAGTTCAACATGTAAGAAGTAGAAAGTACAGGTATTTGAGTTCAACATGTGAGAAGTAGACAGTACAGGTATTTGAGTTCAACATGTGAGAAGTAGAAAGTACAGGTATTTGAGTTCAACATGTAAGTAGTAGAAAGTACAGGTATTTGAGTTCAACATGTGAGAAGTAGAAAGTACAGGTATTTGAGTTCAACATGTGAGAAGTAGAAAGTACAGGTATTTGAGTTCAACATGTAAGAAGTAGAAAGTACAGGTATTTGTGTTCAACATGTAAGAAGTAGAAAGTACAGGTATTTGGGTTCAACATGTAAGAAGTAGAAAGTACAGGTATTTGTGTTCAACATGTAAGAAGTAGAAAGTACAGGTATTTGAGTTCAACATGTAAGAAGTAGAAAGTACAGGTATTTGTGTTCAACATGAGAGAAGTAGAAAGTACAGGTATTTGTGTTCAACATGTAAGAAGTAGAAAGTACAGGTATTTGAGTTCAACATGTGAGAAGTAGAAAGTACAGGTATTTGAGTTCAACATGTAAGAAGTAGAAAGTACAGGTATTTGAGTTCAACATGTAGAAGTAGAAAGTACAGGTATTTGAGTTCAACATGTAAGAAGTAGAAAGTACAGGTATTTGAGTTCAACATGTAAGAAGTAGAAAGTACAGGTATTTGAGTTCAACATGTAGAGAAGTAGAAAGTACAGGTATTTGAGTTCAACATGTAAGAAGTAGAAAGTACAGGTATTTGAGTTCAACATGTAAGAAGTAGAAAGTACAGGTATTTGTGTTCAACATGTGAGAAGTAGAAAGTACAGGTATTTGTGTTCAACATGTAAGAAGTAGAAAGTACAGGTATTTGAGTTCAACATGTGAGAAGTAGAAAGTACAGGTATTTGAGTTCAACATGTGAGAAGTAGAAAGTACAGGTATTTGTGTTCAACATGTGAGAAGTAGAAAGTACAGGTATTTGAGTTCAACATGTGAGAAGTAGAAAGTACAGGTATTTGAGTTCAACATGTAAGAAGTAGAAAGTACAGGTATTTGAGTTCAACATGTGAGAAGTAGAAAGTACAGGTATTTGTGTTCAACATGTAGAGAAGTAGAAAGTACAGGTATTTGAGTTCAACATGTAAGAAGTAGAAAGTACAGGTATTTGAGTTCAACATGTGAGAAGTAGAAAGTACAGGTATTTGAGTTCAACATGTGAGAAGTAGAAAGTACAGGTATTTGAGTTCAACATGTAAGAAGTAGAAAGTACAGGTATTTGAGTTCAACATGTAAGAAGTAGAAAGTACAGGTATTTGAGTTCAACATGTAGAAGTAGAAAGTACAGGTATTTGAGTTCAACATGTAAGAAGTAGAAAGTACAGGTATTTGTGTTCAACATGTAAGAAGTAGAAAGTACAGGTATTTGAGTTCAACATGTAGAAGTAGAAAGTACAGGTATTTGAGTTCAACATGTGAGAAGTAGAAAGTACAGGTATTTGAGTTCAACATGTAAGAAGTAGAAAGTACAGGTATTTGAGTTCAACATGTAGAGAAGTAGAAAGTACAGGTATTTGAGTTCAACATGTAAGAAGTAGAAAGTACAGGTATTTGAGTTCAACATGTAAGAAGTAGAAAGTACAGGTATTTGAGTTCAACATGTGAGAAGTAGAAAGTACAGGTATTTGAGTTCAACATGTAAGAAGTAGAAAGTACAGGTATTTGAGTTCAACATGTAAGAAGTAGAAAGTACAGGTATTTGTGTTCAACATGTGAGAAGTAGAAAGTACAGGTATTTGTGTTCAACATGTAAGAAGTAGAAAGTACAGGTATTTGAGTTCAACATGTGAGAAGTAGAAAGTACAGGTATTTGAGTTCAACATGTGAGAAGTAGAAAGTACAGGTATTTGAGTTCAACATGTGAGAAGTAGAAAGTACAGGTATTTGGGTTCAACATGTGAGAAGTAGAAAGTACAGGTATTTGTGTTCAACATGTAAGAAGTAGAAAGTACAGGTATTTGAGTTCAACATGTGAGAAGTAGAAAGTACAGGTATTTGTGTTCAACATGTAGAGAAGTAGAAAGTACAGGTATTTGTGTTCAACATGTAAGAAGTAGAAAGTACAGGTATTTGAGTTCAACATGTGAGAAGTAGAAAGTACAGGTATTTGAGTTCAACATGTGAGAAGTAGAAAGTACAGGTATTTGAGTTCAACATGTAGAGAAGTAGAAAGTACAGGTATTTGAGTTCAACATGTAAGAAGTAGAAAGTACAGGTATTTGAGTTCAACATGTAAGAAGTAGAAAGTACAGGTATTTGTGTTCAACATGTAAGAAGTAGAAAGTACAGGTATGTGTGTTCAACATGTAAGAAGTAGAAAGTACAGGTCAGGGTTTCCGTTAGCCGGTAATTACCGTTTTTAGCTGGTAAAATGTATAAAAAACCGGTAAATTCAAAACCTGACGGTCAAAATGTCTGGTAATAATTAGGGAGGCTCCGATCGATCGGCCGCCGGTCATTATCGGCCGATATTCACTCTTAATAGTTTGATCGGTGCTCTCTATAAAGGCCGATCAGGAGAGCTGGATCTGATCGATATGGACATAAACGCGAGTGAAGTGTAACCGGACGCGAGAGAGAGATCAGATCAGCTGCTGAGTCTGACCGAGACACGCAGCTCTGCATGAGCACCTGAAGCCCCGCCCTCTGTTTAGCGAGCTGCATGAGCTGCTTGAGAAACTGACGGGCTGTCAGGAGAGAGAGGGGGGAAAAGAGAGGATCCGTTTCTCCCGTGTTATTATTCAAAGTTGATGTAAACTTCTGAATAATGTACGTTATCTACTACAAGTAGTTTGTTTGAATGTAATAATTATGTTGTTTGTTGAATCATTTATTGAAAAATGAATCTGAATTTTTCGATCTGTTACGATTATAAACTGAAGCAATATAAAAATGAGCCCCGTGAACTGAGTTATAAACTGAGGCATATCTGCTCATAGTCCGGTAATTACCTGCTAACGGAAACTCTGCTACACAACTATTATTATTAGTATTATTATTATTATTGAAATATGACACACGGTAAGTTTCAAATTAGTCCGGTAAAATAAATTCTGCCCGGACATTTGACCGGCGAGAAAAAATCCTAGCGGAAACCCTGGTACAGGTATTTGTGTTCAACATGTGAGAAGTAGAAAGTACAGGTATTTGAGTTCAACATGTAAGAAGTAGAAAGTACAGGTATTTGAGTTCAACATGTAAGAAGTAGAAAGTACAGGTATTTGAGTTCAACATGTAAGAAGTAGAAAGTACAGGTATTTGAGTTCAACATGTAAGAAGTAGAAAGTACAGGTATTTGAGTTCAACATGTAAGAAGTAGAAAGTACAGGTATTTGAGTTCAACATGTGAGAAGTAGAAAGTACAGGTATTTGAGTTCAACATGTAAGAAGTAGAAAGTACAGGTATTTGTGTTCAACATGTAAGAAGTAGAAAGTACAGGTATTTGAGTTCAACATGTAAGAAGTAGAAAGTACAGGTATTTGAGTTCAACATGTAAGAAGTAGAAAGTACAGGTATTTGAGTTCAACATGAGAGAAGTAGAAAGTACAGGTATTTGAGTTCAACATGTAAGAAGTAGAAAGTACAGGTATTTGAGTTCAACATGTGAGAAGTAGAAAGTACAGGTATTTGAGTTCAACATGTAAGAAGTAGAAAGTACAGGTATTTGAGTTCAACATGTAGAAGTAGAAAGTACAGGTATTTGAGTTCAACATGTAAGAAGTAGAAAGTACAGGTATTTGAGTTCAACATGTAAGAAGTAGAAAGTACAGGTATTTGAGTTCAACATGTAAGAAGTAGAAAGTACAGGTATTTGAGTTCAACATGTAAGAAGTAGAAAGTACAGGTATTTGAGTTCAACATGTAAGAAGTAGAAAGTACAGGTATTTGTGTTCAACATGTGAGAAGTAGAAAGTACAGGTATTTGAGTTCAACATGTAAGAAGTAGAAAGTACAGGTATTTGAGTTCAACATGTGAGAAGTAGAAAGTACAGGTATTTGAGTTCAACATGTGAGAAGTAGAAAGTACAGGTATTTGTGTTCAACATGTGAGAAGTAGAAAGTACAGGTATTTGGGTTCAACATGTGAGAAGTAGAAAGTACAGGTATTTGTGTTCAACATGTGAGAAGTAGAAAGTACAGGTATTTGAGTTCAACATGTGAGAAGTAGAAAGTACAGGTATTTGTGTTCAACATGTAGAGAAGTAGAAAGTACAGGTATTTGTGTTCAACATGTAAGAAGTAGAAAGTACAGGTATTTGAGTTCAACATGTGAGAAGTAGAAAGTACAGGTATTTGAGTTCAACATGTGAGAAGTAGAAAGTACAGGTATTTGAGTTCAACATGTAAGAAGTAGAAAGTACAGGTATTTGAGTTCAACATGTAAGAAGTAGAAAGTACAGGTATTTGTGTTCAACATGTAGAGAAGTAGAAAGTACAGGTATTTGAGTTCAACATGTAAGAAGTAGAAAGTACAGGTATTTGTGTTCAACATGTAAGAAGTAGAAAGTACAGGTATTTGAGTTCAACATGTAGAAGTAGAAAGTACAGGTATTTGAGTTCAACATGTGAGAAGTAGAAAGTACAGGTATTTGAGTTCAACATGTAAGAAGTAGAAAGTACAGGTATTTGAGTTCAACATGTAAGAAGTAGAAAGTACAGGTATTTGAGTTCAACATGTAAGAAGTAGAAAGTACAGGTATTTGAGTTCAACATGTAAGAAGTAGAAAGTACAGGTATTTGAGTTCAACATGTAGAAGTAGAAAGTACAGGTATTTGAGTTCAACATGTAAGAAGTAGAAAGTACAGGTATTTGAGTTCAACATGTAAGAAGTAGAAAGTACAGGTATTTGTGTTCAACATGTGAGAAGTAGAAAGTACAGGTATTTGTGTTCAACATGTAAGAAGTAGAAAGTACAGGTATTTGAGTTCAACATGTGAGAAGTAGAAAGTACAGGTATTTGAGTTCAACATGTGAGAAGTAGAAAGTACAGGTATTTGTGTTCAACATGTGAGAAGTAGAAAGTACAGGTATTTGGGTTCAACATGTGAGAAGTAGAAAGTACAGGTATTTGTGTTCAACATGTAAGAAGTAGAAAGTACAGGTATTTGAGTTCAACATGTGAGAAGTAGAAAGTACAGGTATTTGTGTTCAACATGAGAGAAGTAGAAAGTACAGGTATTTGTGTTCAACATGTAAGAAGTAGAAAGTACAGGTATTTGAGTTCAACATGTGAGAAGTAGAAAGTACAGGTATTTGAGTTCAACATGTGAGAAGTAGAAAGTACAGGTATTTGAGTTCAACATGTAGGAAGTAGAAAGTACAGGTATTTGAGTTCAACATGTAAGAAGTAGAAAGTACAGGTATTTGTGTTCAACATGTAAGAAGTAGAAAGTACAGGTATTTGTGTTCAACATGTAAGAAGTAGAAAGTACAGGTATGTGTGTTCAACATGTAAGAAGTAGAAAGTACAGGTCAGGGTTTCCGTTAGCCGGTAATTACCGGTTTTTAGCTGGTAAAATGTATAAAAAACCGGTAAATTCAAAACCTGACGGTCAAAATGTCTGGTAATAATTAGGGAGGCTCCGATCGATCGGCCGCCGGTCATTATCGGCCGATATTCACTCTTAATAGTTTGATCGGTGCTCTCTATAAAGGCCGATCAGGAGAGCTGGATCTGATCGATATGGACATAAACGCGAGTGAAGTGTAACCGGACGCGAGAGAGAGATCAGATCAGCTGCTGAGTCTGACCGAGACACGCAGCTCTGCATGAGCACCTGAAGCCCCGCCCTCTGTTTAGCGAGCTGCATGAGCTGCTTGAGAAACTGACGGGCTGTCAGGAGAGAGAGGGGGGAAAAGAGAGGATCCGTTTCTCCCGTGTTATTATTCAAAGTTGATGTAAACTTCTGAATAATGTACGTTATCTACTACAAGTAGTTTGTTTGAATGTAATAATTATGTTGTTTGTTGAATCATTTATTGAAAAATGAATCTGAATTTTTCGATCTGTTACGATTATAAACTGAAGCAATATAAAAATGAGCCCCGTGAACTGAGTTATAAACTGAGGCATATCTGCTCATAGTCCGGTAATTACCTGCTAACGGAAACTCTGCTACACAACTATTATTATTAGTATTATTATTATTATTGAAATATGACACACGGTAAGTTTCAAATTAGTCCGGTAAAATAAATTCTGCCCGGACATTTGACCGGCGAGAAAAAATCCTAGCGGAAACCCTGGTACAGGTATGTGTGTTCAACATGTGAGAAGTAGAAAGTACAGGTATTTGAGTTCAACATGTAAGAAGTAGAAAGTACAGGTATTTGAGTTCAACATGTAAGAAGTAGAAAGTACAGGTATTTGAGTTCAACATGTAAGAAGTAGAAAGTACAGGTATTTGAGTTCAACATGTAAGAAGTAGAAAGTACAGGTATTTGAGTTCAACATGTAAGAAGTAGAAAGTACAGGTATTTGTGTTCAACATGTGAGAAGTAGAAAGTACAGGTATTTGAGTTCAACATGTAAGAAGTAGAAAGTACAGGTATTTGTGTTCAAAATGTAAGAAGTAGAAAGTACAGGTATTTGTGTTCAACATGTAAGAAGTAGAAAGTACAGGTATTTGAGTTCAACATGTAAGAAGTAGAAAGTACAGGTATTTGTGTTCAACATGAGAGAAGTAGAAAGTACAGGTATTTGTGTTCAACATGTAAGAAGTAGAAAGTACAGGTATTTGAGTTCAACATGTGAGAAGTAGAAAGTACAGGTATTTGAGTTCAACATGTAAGAAGTAGAAAGTACAGGTATTTGAGTTCAACATGTAGGAAGTAGAAAGTACAGGTATTTGAGTTCAACATGTAAGAAGTAGAAAGTACAGGTATTTGAGTTCAACATGTAAGAAGTAGAAAGTACAGGTATTTGAGTTCAACATGTAGAGAAGTAGAAAGTACAGGTATTTGAGTTCAACATGTAAGAAGTAGAAAGTACAGGTATTTGAGTTCAACATGTAAGAAGTAGAAAGTACAGGTATTTGTGTTCAACATGTGAGAAGTAGAAAGTACAGGTATTTGTGTTCAACATGTAAGAAGTAGAAAGTACAGGTATTTGAGTTCAACATGTGAGAAGTAGAAAGTACAGGTATTTGAGTTCAACATGTGAGAAGTAGAAAGTACAGGTATTTGTGTTCAACATGTGAGAAGTAGAAAGTACAGGTATTTGGGTTCAACATGTGAGAAGTAGAAAGTACAGGTATTTGTGTTCAACATGTGAGAAGTAGAAAGTACAGGTATTTGAGTTCAACATGTGAGAAGTAGAAAGTACAGGTATTTGTGTTCAACATGAGAGAAGTAGAAAGTACAGGTATTTGTGTTCAACATGTAAGAAGTAGAAAGTACAGGTATTTGAGTTCAACATGTGAGAAGTAGAAAGTACAGGTATTTGAGTTCAACATGTGAGAAGTAGAAAGTACAGGTATTTGAGTTCAACATGTAAGAAGTAGAAAGTACAGGTATTTGAGTTCAACATGTAAGAAGTAGAAAGTACAGGTATTTGTGTTCAACATGTAGGAAGTAGAAAGTACAGGTATTTGAGTTCAACATGTAAGAAGTAGAAAGTACAGGTATTTGTGTTCAACATGTAAGAAGTAGAAAGTACAGGTATTTGAGTTCAACATGTAGGAAGTAGAAAGTACAGGTATTTGAGTTCAACATGTGAGAAGTAGAAAGTACAGGTATTTGAGTTCAACATGTAAGAAGTAGAAAGTACAGGTATTTGAGTTCAACATGTAGAAGTAGAAAGTACAGGTATTTGAGTTCAACATGTAAGAAGTAGAAAGTACAGGTATTTGAGTTCAACATGTAAGAAGTAGAAAGTACAGGTATTTGAGTTCAACATGTAGAAGTAGAAAGTACAGGTATTTGAGTTCAACATGTAAGAAGTAGAAAGTACAGGTATTTGAGTTCAACATGTAAGAAGTAGAAAGTACAGGTATTTGTGTTCAACATGTGAGAAGTAGAAAGTACAGGTATTTGAGTTCAACATGTAAGAAGTAGAAAGTACAGGTATTTGAGTTCAACATGTGAGAAGTAGAAAGTACAGGTATTTGAGTTCAACATGTGAGAAGTAGAAAGTACAGGTATTTGTGTTCAACATGTGAGAAGTAGAAAGTACAGGTATTTGGGTTCAACATGTGAGAAGTAGAAAGTACAGGTATTTGTGTTCAACATGTAAGAAGTAGAAAGTACAGGTATTTGAGTTCAACATGTGAGAAGTAGAAAGTACAGGTATTTGTGTTCAACATGAGAGAAGTAGAAAGTACAGGTATTTGTGTTCAACATGTAAGAAGTAGAAAGTACAGGTATTTGAGTTCAACATGTGAGAAGTAGAAAGTACAGGTATTTGAGTTCAACATGTGAGAAGTAGAAAGTACAGGTATTTGAGTTCAACATGTAGGAAGTAGAAAGTACAGGTATTTGAGTTCAACATGTAAGAAGTAGAAAGTACAGGTATTTGTGTTCAACATGTAAGAAGTAGAAAGTACAGGTATTTGTGTTCAACATGTAAGAAGTAGAAAGTACAGGTATGTGTGTTCAACATGTAAGAAGTAGAAAGTACAGGTCAGGGTTTCCGTTAGCCGGTAATTACCGGTTTTTAGCTGGTAAAATGTATAAAAAACCGGTAAATTCAAAACCTGACGGTCAAAATGTCTGGTAATAATTAGGGAGGCTCCGATCGATCGGCCGCCGGTCATTATCGGCCGATATTCACTCTTAATAGTTTGATCGGTGCTCTCTATAAAGGCCGATCAGGAGAGCTGGATCTGATCGATATGGACATAAACGCGAGTGAAGTGTAACCGGACGCGAGAGAGAGATCAGATCAGCTGCTGAGTCTGACCGAGACACGCAGCTCTGCATGAGCACCTGAAGCCCCGCCCTCTGTTTAGCGAGCTGCATGAGCTGCTTGAGAAACTGACGGGCTGTCAGGAGAGAGAGGGGGGAAAAGAGAGGATCCGTTTCTCCCGTGTTATTATTCAAAGTTGATGTAAACTTCTGAATAATGTACGTTATCTACTACAAGTAGTTTGTTTGAATGTAATAATTATGTTGTTTGTTGAATCATTTATTGAAAAATGAATCTGAATTTTTCGATCTGTTACGATTATAAACTGAAGCAATATAAAAATGAGCCCCGTGAACTGAGTTATAAACTGAGGCATATCTGCTCATAGTCCGGTAATTACCTGCTAACGGAAACTCTGCTACACAACTATTATTATTAGTATTATTATTATTATTGAAATATGACACACGGTAAGTTTCAAATTAGTCCGGTAAAATAAATTCTGCCCGGACATTTGACCGGCGAGAAAAAATCCTAGCGGAAACCCTGGTACAGGTATGTGTGTTCAACATGTGAGAAGTAGAAAGTACAGGTATTTGAGTTCAACATGTAAGAAGTAGAAAGTACAGGTATTTGAGTTCAACATGTAAGAAGTAGAAAGTACAGGTATTTGAGTTCAACATGTAAGAAGTAGAAAGTACAGGTATTTGAGTTCAACATGTAAGAAGTAGAAAGTACAGGTATTTGAGTTCAACATGTAAGAAGTAGAAAGTACAGGTATTTGTGTTCAACATGTGAGGAGTAGAAAGTACAGGTATTTGAGTTCAACATGTAAGAAGTAGAAAGTACAGGTATTTGTGTTCAAACATGTAAGAAGTAGAAAGTCCAGGTATTTGTGTTCAACATGTAAGAAGTAGAAAGTACAGGTATTTGAGTTCAACATGTAAGAAGTAGAAAGTACAGGTATTTGTGTTCAACATGAGAGAAGTAGAAAGTACAGGTATTTGTGTTCAACATGTAAGAAGTAGAAAGTACAGGTATTTGAGTTCAAACATGTAAGAAGTAGAAAGTACAGGTATTTGAGTTCAACATGTAGAAGTAGAAAGTACAGGTATTTGAGTTCAACATGTAAGAAGTAGAAAGTACAGGTATTTGAGTTCAACATGTAAGAAGTAGAAAGTACAGGTATTTGTGTTCAACATGTGAGAAGTAGAAAGTACAGGTATTTGTGTTCAACATGTAAGAAGTAGAAAGTACAGGTATTTGAGTTCAACATGTGAGAAGTAGAAAGTACAGGTATTTGAGTTCAACATGTGAGAAGTAGAAAGTACAGGTATTTGTGTTCAACATGTGAGAAGTAGAAAGTACAGGTATTTGGGTTCAACATGTGAGAAGTAGAAAGTACAGGTATTTGTGTTCAACATGTAAGAAGTAGAAAGTACAGGTATTTGAGTTCAACATGTGAGAAGTAGAAAGTACAGGTATTTGTGTTCAACATGAGAGAAGTAGAAAGTACAGGTATTTGTGTTCAACATGTAAGAAGTAGAAAGTACAGGTATTTGAGTTCAACATGTGAGAAGTAGAAAGTACAGGTATTTGAGTTCAACATGTGAGAAGTAGAAAGTACAGGTATTTGAGTTCAACATGTAAGAAGTAGAAAGTACAGGTATTTGAGTTCAACATGTAAGAAGTAGAAAGTACAGGTATTTGTGTTCAACATGTAGGAAGTAGAAAGTACAGGTATTTGAGTTCAACATGTAAGAAGTAGAAAGTACAGGTATTTGTGTTCAACATGTAAGAAGTAGAAAGTACAGGTATTTGAGTTCAACATGTAAGAAGTAGAAAGTACAGGTATTTGAGTTCAACATGTGAGAAGTAGAAAGTACAGGTATTTGAGTTCAACATGTAAGAAGTAGAAAGTACAGGTATTTGAGTTCAACATGTAGAAGTAGAAAGTACAGGTATTTGAGTTCAACATGTAAGAAGTAGAAAGTACAGGTATTTGAGTTAAACATGTAAGAAGTAGAAAGTACAGGTATTTGAGTTCAACATGTAGGAAGTAGAAAGTACAGGTATTTGAGTTCAACATGTAAGAAGTAGAAAGTACAGGTATTTGAGTTCAACATGTAAGAAGTAGAAAGTACAGGTATTTGTGTTCAACATGTGAGAAGTAGAAAGTACAGGTATTTGTGTTCAACATGTAAGAAGTAGAAAGTACAGGTATTTGAGTTCAACATGTGAGAAGTAGAAAGTACAGGTATTTGAGTTCAACATGTGAGAAGTAGAAAGTACAGGTATTTGTGTTCAACATGTGAGAAGTAGAAAGTACAGGTATTTGGGTTCAACATGTGAGAAGTAGAAAGTACAGGTATTTGTGTTCAACATGTAAGAAGTAGAAAGTACAGGTATTTGAGTTCAACATGTGAGAAGTAGAAAGTACAGGTATTTGTGTTCAACATGAGAGAAGTAGAAAGTACAGGTATTTGTGTTCAACATGTAAGAAGTAGAAAGTACAGGTATTTGAGTTCAACATGTGAGAAGTAGAAAGTACAGGTATTTGAGTTCAACATGTGAGAAGTAGAAAGTACAGGTATTTGAGTTCAACATGTAGGAAGTAGAAAGTACAGGTATTTGAGTTCAACATGTAAGAAGTAGAAAGTACAGGTATTTGTGTTCAACATGTAAGAAGTAGAAAGTACAGGTATTTGTGTTCAACATGTAAGAAGTAGAAAGTACAGGTATGTGTGTTCAACATGTAAGAAGTAGAAAGTACAGGTCAGGGTTTCCGTTAGCCGGTAATTACCGGTTTTTAGCTGGTAAAATGTATAAAAAACCGGTAAATTCAAAACCTGACGGTCAAAATGTCTGGTAATAATTAGGGAGGCTCCGATCGATCGGCCGCCGGTCATTATCGGCCGATATTCACTCTTAATAGTTTGATCGGTGCTCTCTATAAAGGCCGATCAGGAGAGCTGGATCTGATCGATATGGACATAAACGCGAGTGAAGTGTAACCGGACGCGAGAGAGAGATCAGATCAGCTGCTGAGTCTGACCGAGACACGCAGCTCTGCATGAGCACCTGAAGCCCCGCCCTCTGTTTAGCGAGCTGCATGAGCTGCTTGAGAAACTGACGGGCTGTCAGGAGAGAGAGGGGGGAAAAGAGAGGATCCGTTTCTCCCGTGTTATTATTCAAAGTTGATGTAAACTTCTGAATAATGTACGTTATCTACTACAAGTAGTTTGTTTGAATGTAATAATTATGTTGTTTGTTGAATCATTTATTGAAAAATGAATCTGAATTTTTCGATCTGTTACGATTATAAACTGAAGCAATATAAAAATGAGCCCCGTGAACTGAGTTATAAACTGAGGCATATCTGCTCATAGTCCGGTAATTACCTGCTAACGGAAACTCTGCTACACAACTATTATTATTAGTATTATTATTATTATTGAAATATGACACACGGTAAGTTTCAAATTAGTCCGGTAAAATAAATTCTGCCCGGACATTTGACCGGCGAGAAAAAATCCTAGCGGAAACCCTGGTACAGGTATGTGTGTTCAACATGTGAGAAGTAGAAAGTACAGGTATTTGAGTTCAACATGTAAGAAGTAGAAAGTACAGGTATTTGAGTTCAACATGTAAGAAGTAGAAAGTACAGGTATTTGAGTTCAACATGTAAGAAGTAGAAAGTACAGGTATTTGAGTTCAACATGTAAGAAGTAGAAAGTACAGGTATTTGTGTTCAACATGTGAGGAGTAGAAAGTACAGGTATTTGAGTTCAACATGTAAGAAGTAGAAAGTACAGGTATTTGTGTTCAAAATGTAAGAAGTAGAAAGTCCAGGTATTTGTGTTCAAAATGTAAGAAGTAGAAAGTCCAGGTATTTGTGTTCAAAATGTAAGAAGTAGAAAGTACAGGTATTTGGGTTCAACATGTAGGAAGTAGAAAGTACAGGTATTTGTGTTCAAAATGTAAGAAGACAAGGTACAAAGTCGTCAGAAAAATAAGTAGTGGAGTGAAATACTGTTCCCAGATAAATGTACTTAAGTACAGTAATGAAGTATTTGTACTCCACTACTTCCCACCTCTGCCTGCTGGGTCCTCGGGGCACCCTGCCTCGCGCTGCCTCATCCTGCATCACCCCTCTCCGTGACGTCACACCTCCTGCTCTTCTGCCCTGCACAGTCCTGGTGTAAACTGGAGCTCCTTCATCCGCCTGCACGTCTTCCTCCTTTGTGGGACTGTGCACGGATAAAGCAGAACCAACCCCAAGATGCATGCGCCTCGCGAGACCCCCATTTGGGCCAAGTCCCTGTCTCGCGCGCCTGCGTAATTGTGCTTTCTTCACTTGAGTCTGTTTGTCTGCTTCACCTGTCCATGTTAGCAGATATACAAGAGATAACGTGAGAATTAAAGCCCCCCGCATTGTGGCGAGATACAGTTAGATTTACGGAGGGTGGGGGAGATATAGATCCAGTGATCCTCGTGCGTCTTTAGTGCATTTCATAAAATAATGAACTCCAGATGAAGACATACAGCGAGCAGCACAGTGTTTCAGATCATTCCTTCTGCTCGGGAAACCTCTGTGTGTGCCAGACAACGCGAACAAAGACTGTGCGTAAAAGTTACATCCACAAAATCTCAACCATCCGTGTGCATAAGTATAATCCAAGGGGGTCATATCATGTCACACACACATCCAACACTTTGTAATAATCCTCAACTTTCAGGGGGAAATCAAAGTCTCTCAGTGGCGAAAAGTTCGGACCACGTCACATCTCCAAAAATGTACGCGTCCGGTAAATTAATGAATCCAATGAATCCTCCGGTTGTTTTAAGTCCATCAAACTGTGAGATGATCCTCCGGGCTCAGAAAGGAGAAATCCCCCGACAGAATGTGCCCAAAGTGCTGAGTGTGCTCCGCGGCTGGGTGCCTCCGCAGGTTCTCTTTGGCAAAACTGAGATTTTTTTGTGAGGCTTTCCAAGAAATGCGCACACAGACCTCAGCCTCCGGACTCTGGGCGACGCTCTGCCCCGGGACTCTCTGTCGGTTCACTCTGCTACACCCATTATAAAATAGAAACACCCCCGACAAAAAGGCACGTGTCTCCGCTCCGGGATGGGTTTAGATTTCACTGGAGTAAAACATTTATCTAGCTGAGTGGAAGCACATTTCAGAAACGTTGTGTTCCCCTGCTGGCCAGATCACCGGGAACTAGAGACATGACCGGAATCAGAGTCCGTGTGGAGTTCCTTCCTTCAAGCCAGAAGAGAAACGCCGCCTGATCCCATCCCTGTCCACCGTGCACCCCTTCAAACCGTATGTTGGTGTAACCGGACAGAAACATGAAATACGAATTCAATAACCTTTTAAAAGTTGAGTAAAGTTGGAACGATATTGGCAGGTTCGGATTTCACGGATCAATAACTCGTGAACAAAACGTTGTTCAGACACAAAGTACGTCTCCTAAGTACCGTGGTAACGTTGACAACGAACTACAATCACATGTTGATCAAAACAAGCCAATACGTGCCGTCCTCCAAACTGGACACATTACATTGGTCTGTATCTGGAGCCGGAGTAGAAACGAGTGCTCAGGGACCGTCCGCAAAGTGCAACTCCCAAAAAAGAGAATACAATAATATTCAATCACTATTCTACAGTATATTACAACCAAACTCACCACACACATCAATAGTCTCCTGTTGGTCAGACTACAGCTATTATTACCACTACAGTTATTGAAGATGATGCCATGTTTATTGAAGATTTTACATTATAAATGTTCACCAAAATTATTCAAAAGCACATTCTTCCAAACTCTCTGCTGTAGTCTGAGCACCAGGAGACTATTGATGTGTGTGGTGAGTTTGGTAGTAATATACTGTAGAATAGTGATTGAATATTATTGTATTCTCTTTTTTGGGAGTTGCACTTTGCGGACGGTCCCTGAGCACTCATTTCTTCTCCGGCTGCGGATACAGACCAATGTAATGTGTCCAGCTCGGAGGACGGCGCGTATTGGCTTTTTTTTTATCAACATGTGATTGTAGTTCGTTATCAACCTCACCACGATACTTAGGAGACGTACTTTGTGTCTGAACAACGTTTTGTTCACGAGTTATTGATCCGTGAAATCCGAATATCGTTCCAACTTTACTGAACTCCTTTTAAAGGAGGCTCTTTGAACTTTAAAGGTGTCCTATTATGCAAAATGCACTTGTTGATGTCTAATATACATAAATATGTGTCCCGGGTGTGTCAGCATACTCACAAAGTGTCCGAAATTAAAACCCTCTCTTTTTCTCCTCACCCACATCTCTAAAGACTCAGAAACAATGCGCGACGTGTTTGGAAGTGTAATAGAAACATATTATATTCACTCACTTACTTTTAGATGAACACTGTGATTCTTACCGGCTAATGTTTATCTATATTTACCGGCTTTCACTTCTTTGCTAAGCTTGGGAAAGTCCTTATTAAGAAGAGGTGTTGCAGTGTTGTTCGTTAAACTCTCAGTTTGACCTTCACCTTCTGTGAACTCCCTACACGTTATCATCGCCGAGCGTCACCCCTCCTTTCTCCTCTCTCCATGTTTAAATATGAAACCCGAACTCTACACTTTCGCTCAGCAGACTGTATGCTCTCTGTACGATTGACTGAACTTTCGTGCAAGAATAAAATACGACAAAGACAATCGAAGTATTAATTCTTTATTCAACAGAAGTAATATTTTCTGTGTTTACATTAGCATGCTAACACTCAGAGCTAACCTGCACTGGAGAGCATGTGCGTGAAGAAGCAGGAAGTAGAAAGGAACTCACCTCGTGGTAAACCTGAGAGAAAAAGCCTTCGAGCTCCAGACTGTTTCAGAGAGAATCCTTGATGTGGTTTGGAACATCATTTGGAGTATCTGGGTAGAATGATCCTGCATGAACCCTCGTTTATTGTATTTTTAAAGCTACAGACACAGAATCAGCACTTTAGTAACAGCGCTGAAATAGAGAGACATGAGGCCAGAATGGATGAGCTGTTTGGCATTTTGAGCAAAACTCTTCATATACATGTTTTTCTATCTCTCTGAGACCTGTAATGTATGCCTAAATAGTATAATAGGAGACCTTTAAAGTCTTGATCCTCTGTTTGCCGGGTGGGGGCCTCCCAGTGTCTCATAATGGTGTAAACAAACAGAGGACTCCAGTTCCTGTTGGAGGATTTGAGGGAAACAGAGCAAGTGTTTTTGTATATAATATGTGTTGCGGCGGTCAGACTGGAAGTGGACGGAGCCGTTCACATTTGAGAGTGAAGTTCGTATTGTTTTAGCATTACTTTGTTACCAAATACTGGGGAGGAAAAGTCACTTCTATAAGCCCTACACGCAGTCGCATCTCCCCACTAACAAGTATCCCTTTCAGCGAGAGCAAGCTAAGATAAGTGATGACACTATAACAAGTATAAGATGTGGTCAAAGGGATATACATAGCCGCTTTACAGCATGTGGCAGTCGGACACACCGTGTAGTGTTCCCTTCGCTGTGAGAGTGGATGTGGCTCAGACCGAGGTTTACTTTTCTTTGCTCGGTCCTAAATTACAAGCCGAACTGGGGGACTTTCGGAGAGGAAATGGAAAGAGGAAAAGCCAGTCGTTGCATTGAGTTCTTTTGGCAGTAAACATGAACAAACAACGTTTAGTTGTATGGCTTTTCTCGGTATAAGCAGTAGAGGAAGTAGAGAAATACACAGTCAATTATTTGTATACTTCCTGGCAGATAATCCATATCATTTATCAGTCCATTTATATTGTCTAATATTATGTATTATGTATTTATTTGAATGATTATGTGGCATGTGGACATGACAGTCAATCAATCAATGTTTATTTACAGCCCAATATCACACATGTTACGTTTGTCTCAATGGACTTCACAGTGTGTACAGAATATCAGTATGACAATACGACACCCTCTGTCCTTAGACCCTCTGTACTTAGACCCTCTGTCCTCAGACCCTCTGTCCTTAGACCCTCTGTCCTCAGACCCTCTGTCCTTAGGCCCTCTGTCCTTAGACCCTCTGTCCTCAGACCCTCTGTCCTCAGACCCTCTGTCCTTAGGCCCTCTGTCCTCAGACCCTCTGTCCTTAGACCCTCTATCCTTAGACCCTCACATCGTACAAGGAAACACTTCCAGAGAAAACCCACAGTTTAAAGGGAACATGGAGAAACCTCAGGGAGAGCAGCAGAGGAGGGATCCCTTCTCCCAGGACGGACAGACTGCAATAGATGCCGTGTGTAAATTGAAAAGATAATACATTTGCAACATAGGTAGTCCAAATGTTTGGAAATGCATGTGTGTATAATAGGAAGATGAAACCACGAGGATATCCATCCAGGACCGATGATCCAGGACCACAGCCACGACTCAAGATCCAGCGCTCGCGATCCAGGACACAGGACCGCAGGATCATCCATGACTCCGGATCCCAGCGTATAGAGACACCAAAAGGAAAGACATTTGGGGAAGCTGGGTTAATCGGAACATGAGAGTACACAGGTACAGACAGAGAGAAGGAAGAAGTAAGATGTCCCCCGACAAACTAAGCCTATATCAGCAAAACTAGGGGCTGAATCTAATCAGCCCTAACTATAAGCTTTATCAAAAAGGAAGGTCTTAAGCGCACTCTTAAAAACGGATAGGGTGTCTGCCGCCCGAACACAAACTGGAAGCTGATTCCACAAATGTGGAGCTTGACAAGAACACATTAGAGTTACATGCACAACAAAGATAGCCAATGCACACAACATGAACTTTGGAGGACTTCCAGTGCTCGTGTAACAATGCATGTTCAGAGATTTCCGTTGAGGGCGTTATCCGGTTTGATATAACTGGACTAAGGGTGATGCAACAGGTGTAGGCTGAGTGTGAAGCTCTGGCATTAAAGCAATCGTGATGTGTCTGTCGAGGTGAAGCAATGATGTGCCACTACATGTGTGCTTTATTAAAAACAGGGAGGATATAGGAGTGTGTGTTAAAAGCTTGTACTGTGGATTTGTATTGCTGTTTGGCATCATTTCACAAAACACCCTTTAAATAAACTAAAACGAGGCCAGTCTTGTTTATGGGAGCGATTAGGAGTCAAATAAAGAAAAGTCATTGTTTCGTTAGCGGGGAGGAACGGCGTGGAGCTGAGAACGAGTGAGGGAACACCCGCCTAATTAGACAACAAGTCTGCATGTGTCTGTTCTCCAAGCATGTCTATAACATTCCTGCTTATTCCCACAGTCCGTGTTTCATCTGCAGAATGTTCTTGGTTACTCCACGACACAAGAGTGAAGTGGAGTTGAGGTGTGCCTTTTTCAGTGCATGCAAACGGTCTTGGGGCTTTGCCAATCTCTTGAGATGATAGATACGATCGGCCTGTTCTTGAGGCACGGACACACCAGGCCGATTATCGGCGTCGGTGGGCGTCAGGCCGACGATGAGCGTCGACACGCCCTACCCAGATTGGTGTGTCCCGCACACGCCTTTAAGCCCCGGACACACCAAGCTGACACCAAAGAACGGACACAGACGGACCCGACTGTTGCGTCGCCTCGCGTCTCGGCCATGTGTCGCACTGGAACACACCGCAAAGACTTCAGCCGACGGCCAAGAAGCACGTACGAACTGCGCATGTGTGAGTGGCAATACCTCTCCTTACCAGCAGGCGGCGGTAGTGTGTGTTCGTCATTCAAAAGAGGCGACAACCGGAAGACAGACTGCGTGATAACTGAGAGAAGAAGAACAGACTGCGTGATAACCGAGAGAAGAAGAACAGACTGCGTGATATAACTAGCGTGTTCCATGTTCCCTCTACAGCGAGACGCTCACGGGGCTTTCCCGAACCCGAGTCGAGAGCTGGAGGTAAATGAAATCTCACATTTGCCTTCTTCATAGTTTGTTTGGGTCCCTCACTTCCGTTTCGCTTCTCATGCACTGATTCGCTAGCTGAACAGCCAATCAGAGTTTTGCCGCCAGCCTTTGGCCGTCTGCCCACCGATTCGACATGTGGAATCAATGGGTTTTCGGCCGAAAAGGTGTCGGCTCGGCTGAAAAGACACGACGGTGCGGGACACACCAATCTGAGTAGGACGCGTCGACGTTGGCGTGTCCGGGCCTTTACTCGCTCTGGGCTTCAACCACACAAATGTGTCTTAGACCTGACCCGGAAACTATAGGTCTGCTGCTTGTGGTCTGAGTCTTCATCTCACACAACATGTTTATTTGCAGATGTGCTGCTCGAATGCTTTTGTAGCCACGGTCTGTCCTTGTCTGATGATCTAGTAAACACACACTTTGAGCTTCCAGCAATATGTGCAGGTGCAGTTGGGGATGAAGCAAGCTCGATCTGTTTTTTCGATATACACTATAAAAGAGGAATGCGACACACACATTGTTACATTGGATGGATTACACAGTTGCAGGTGTTATCTAAATACTGTAGCATGGAGCTGCTGCAACTAAAAGCCACCCAGTCTCTTCAGGGAAGTTACTGTCGGTTGAAGCTTGAGCAAAATAACATTTGGTGAAGAAAACAAATCATCAATAGCCTTCATATACGTACAGTAATCGATACATTCCTCTCATTTAAATACCAACAATAAAAACATTATTATATAATATATTATTATAATGAAAATTAATAAATATATTGTGAAATCCTATGGATTTCAATCAATCAATCAATCAATGTTTATCTATAGCCCAATATCACACATGTTACATTTGTCTCAGTGGTCTTCACAGTGTGTACAGAATATCAGTATGACAATACGACACCCTCTGTCCTTAGACCCTCTGTCCTTAGACCCTCTGTCCTCAGACCCTCTGACCTTAGACCCTGTGTCCTTAGACCCTCTGTCCTTAGACCCTCTGACCTTAGACCCTCTGTCCTTAGATCCTCTGTCCTCAGACCCTCTGTCCTCAGACCCTCTGTCCTCAGACCCTCTGACCTTAGACCCTCTGTCCTTAGACCCTCTGTCCTCAGACCCTCTGTCCTCAGACCCTCTGACCTCAGACCCTCTGTCCTTAGACCCTCTGACCTTAGACCCTCTGTCCTTAGACCCTCTGTCCTCAGACCCTCTGTCCTTAGACCCTCTATCCTTAGACCCTCTGTCCTTAGACCCTCTGTCCTCAGACCCTCTGTCCTTAGACCCTCACATCGTACAAGGAAACACTTCCAGAGAAACCCCACAGTTTAAGGGGAACATGGAGAAACCTCAGGGAGAGCAGCAGAGGAGGGATCCCTCTCCAGGACGGACAGACGTGCAATAGATGCCGTGTGTGAATTGAAAAGATAATACATTTGCAACATAGGTAGTCCATATGTTTGGAAATGCATGTGTGTGTAATAGGAAGATGAATCCACGAGGATGTCAACAATCCTGTGGGAGCCATCAGGGAAGCAGTATGATGAGAGTCAGGCAGGACCGCAGAGACGGGTTCAGCCACGAAGTCCAGGACTCAGATCAGGACTCAATAGAGAGAAGGAAGAAGTAAGATGTCCCCCGACAAACTAAGCCTATATCAGCAAAACTAGGGGCTGAATCTAATCAGCCCTAACTATAAGCTTTATCAAAAAGGAAGGTCTTAAGCGCACTCTTAAAAACGGATAGGGTGTCTGCCGCCCGAACACAAACTGGAAGCTGATTCCACAAATGTGGAGCTTGACAAGAAAAGGCTCCCACACATAAAGACCAGTTTACTAGTTATGTGGAGAACAATATAGTCTTTGAAAACAGATTGAGTAGTGCAAGAAAATATAGAATGGACTGGGACACTTTAAAGTTTAACAGAATGTTAAAACTGGGGCTCCCTTCTAAAAGGTTAAAGTAATAATCCTTTAACTCAAAGTAATGATAAACCTGTGAGTTGGATGTAGAAAAGTCAGAATCAATATAGATGTTTTTTATTTTAAAGAAAATTCAGATTGAACACAGTAAAAAACTGTAAATTATTGTGTCCGTCCAAAGATTATTTTGTTACTTATAGTGAAAACTCCACTTGGATGATGGTAAGGTCGACTAAAAGCTTTAGGAATCCAAAATACAACATACCCCTCGGCGGCCCGCAAGTGCCAGAGGACCTCGGCAAAACAGAGCCTGCCCAGGTATATTTAAACAAGTTCCCAACTCGCCTGTACAGTGGGGTGAGGCGCTCATTTTGCAGCCCATGGTTTCAAAACAGAGATTGGCTGGAATTTCCTGTATAGAACATGCCATCTTCTAAGCCTGTAGACATTTCGGTTCAAATACATCTAACTCAGATGCCTTCACCACAATTGTACCAGGGTACCAAACGCTGTCTCCTGTACTCATCTGAGTAACTCACTAAAAATGAAATACTATATGGCAGTCAAACAAGAATAGAGTTTGAAAGCGGAGTGATTTGTAAAATATCCATAAAGAAATAGTAAATCTGTTTACAGTTCTGTTTCATATGTGTTGAGAGAGGTATCCATAGATCTCTTAATGTTGCTCTCAAAGTGCACCAGATTGATGCTTTTAACTTCGATATTTAAAAAAGAATCTTGTGTTAGATCCACTCCCCACTTTTAAAAATAGCACTTTACCCCTGCACCCCCTCTCAGATGCACCCTGAGTCATTTTGTTTAAGTACAGTGAGCCTTTCTAAAAGAAGAGACAAACCCACCAGCATTATAGGATATGACTTTGAGCCAAATTCTTGTTTTTGGGCTGTATAAATAAATTGACTTGAAACAGTTGCTGGTTTGAGTACTGGCAGCTTTTGTATTCCAATTCAAGCACTGGTAGCAATAATACATATGACGTATATTTGTTTAGATCTCCAGTACCGATAAAAAGACCGATAATGTCAAAGCTTAACGGTACCACGGTCTTTAATAATTCAGCCCCGGGGCCCATTTAATACCCATCCCTAGTCCTCACCATGGTCATGCATTAACTTGTATAAGTACTGCCATAACTCCACACACTGTCGAAGCCTGTGTCTTGCAGTGAGGAGGATGCATGTGAGAAATAACGCAAAAGTCACTTACCGTCACTGATAACGTTTTGGGAAGCTTGGAGAGTAATTGTTTAGAGAACGTGTTGTTGACAGAGCGGGAGCGAGCGAGCTGCCTTTAAATAGTCTCACTGACACGAGGCACGCGCGCACACAGCGCAAGGGGCTGGAACGACATGGAATGAAACCCGACAAATAATTTTTTTATAGATTACAAATTCGGATGTTGTGAAATCCACACATACGCATCTGCAAAGTTTCCATGACGATGCATAAAGATGACTGGAGTTTCGTTGTATCATCACTAAGAAAGAATGATGGCTGACAGGATTATGCTTTCCTTTTCTTACTGTGTTCGTTCTGAAGGCATGCAAAGGCACACATTAAGCTAATTTATGCAAAGATACAACATCACTCCTTTAAGTTAAAAAATAATTATACGTAGCCTATGTTTGGTATTGACATGCAGGATGAAATAATTAACATTCCACCTCATGATGTTCCAACAAAACATATTTGCAGTTGGAAACAAGTGTATTGTAACCTATAGTATACCACTAGACCAGGATACCTTATCTTATGATAAGTGTAGGCTTCTAGGGACCCTTGGGGCCAGTTTTATAATTTGTTGAGTTATGTGTATGTATTTCCGTTCAATGGCACACGCAGACAGATGTAATGTGTGTGTGGGTTTTCTCTGATTCAGTAGCACTGATGCCAAGCTGCTGTAAATAGGTGCCAACAAGCCACACGTGGGACAGAGAGTATGTTTGTGTGGGACAATGTGGGACTTGTAAATGCGATGTTAATATTTCAATGTAATGTCCATGTCACCTTAAAAGGTAGCTTATAAATAACAATGTTTTGCTACAGGTTGCACACACAGCAGGTACATTGAAATTGATTGGATTAATGGATTTATTTATGTGAACAATTTAACAAAAAGCAAACTGACCACTGACCTACAGTCAGGAAAAAGGACCGGGGCTGATTGTACGACTGGGAGTGCATGCTGTACAGTGTGCAGGCTACACATGTGTCAACTCAGCTGCGGTTACATTGTCCGTTTGGCAATCCTCCTTCGGTTTGAACTTAAATGAGTCCATCGACCGACATGTTTCCTTTAGAGCTAGGCGTTTCTTATGATTTTAACAAGCAATGTGTTTATTAAAATCGTACTCTCCTCTATGTGCGATTGAGAAAGAACTCTGGCAAATGGTACAAAACACTCTGGGAATCTCCCTCCGCCGGTTTCACACACGAATAAGTAGGCTACCTTCCCAGGCTTTGTTGTAGCTGAATTTTCTTTTTCCCAGGCTCCATTTTACACCACCAACAGTTCATCCCAGTATTTCGTATGCCGGTAAAGCCCCTGTCACACTGTCCCGAAATTGACACCCGATGGACACACGAATATTGAATTGTGAATTTCGCACGAAGACGGCCCCGAACCACACACGAAGGCAACATTTACATTACATTTGAAGACATACAACTGCAACGAAAGCACCAAAAATAATTATGTTACAGTACTATGATACTGCACTGATATCTTCAGACTTTGTTCTTTACTTTCTCCGTCTTTATATGTAGAAAATATTACGTTTTCTCCGTAATGTTGTTTCCATAGCAACAACAACTTCCTGTGAACTGTCCTTCAAAATAATATATTATATCCTTTTCAGTTTCACAGAACACAAATTGGGTTATTTACATAATATGTTTACATGATTTTGTTGTGCAATAAAACAACCCGATGGACACACGATAAAGGAAACGTTCAAATTCGCCTGTGATCGTAGCAACATCGGGCCGTTCGTGAGGGCATCTGAAGCCTTCGTATGACCGCCGGTGGAGTTTCTCAGGCTCCGGCAGCAACTTCGTGAGCGGCAACTTCGTAAGGCACTCGTGAAGGGCATCTTGTCAAGTCGTGTCATCTTCGTGTTATCATCGGGCATTCGCCCTCACTCTGATCGGGGCGAATGCCCGATGGCACCGATGATAACAAGATGCCCTCACGATGGCCTTACGAAGGGCAAAATGGACACACGAATTCAACACGAAAATGAACCTTCTCAAGGTCCTTCGGCAATTTTTTTGGCATGCCAAAGATTTTGCCACCGCTCACGAAGTTGCTGCCGGAGCCTGAGAAACTCCTACTTCCATCTACGTAACATTGCAAAAATCAGGCAAATCTTGCCTCAAAGCGATGCAGAGAAACTAGTCCATGCATTTGTTACTTCGAGGCTGGATTATTGTAACTCTTTACTATCAGGGAGTACCAAGAAGTCAATCAAGTCGCTTCAGCTGATTCAAAATGCTGCGGCTCGTGTACTAACCAGAGTTAGGAAAAGGGACCACATTACTCCTGTTCTGGCTGCCTTACACTGGCTCCCTATAGAACACAGGATAGAATTTAAAATTCTTCTTCTCGCCTACAAAGCCCTTAATGGGCAGGCGCCATCTTACCTTAAAGAACTCATTATACCCTACTGGCCTACTAGGGCATTGCGTTCCAAGAATGCAGGGTTGTTGGTTGTTCCTAGAGTCTCTAAAAGTACAATGGGAGCCAGAGCCTTTTCTTATCAAGCTCCACATTTGTGGAATCAGCTTCCAGTTTGTGTTCGGGCGGCAGACACCCTATCCGTTTTTAAGAGTGCGCTTAAGACCTTCCTTTTTGATAAAGCTTATAGTTAGGGCTGATTAGATTCAGCCCCTAGTTTTGCTGATATAGGCTTAGTTTGTCGGGGGACATCTTACTTCTTCCTTCTCTCTGTCTATACCTGTGTACTCTCATGTTCCGATTAACCCAGCTTCCCCACATGTCTTTCTTTGTGGTGTCTATATACGCGGGATCCGGAGTCATGGATGATCCTGCGGTCCTGTGTCCCTGGATCGCGAGCGCTGGATCTTGAGTCGTGGCTGTGGTCCTGGATCATCGGTCCTGGATGGATATCCTCGTGGATTCATCTTCCTATTATACACACATGCATTTCCAAATATCTGGACTACCTATGTTGCAAATGTATTATCTTTTCAATTTACACACGGCATCTATTGCACGTCTGTCCGTCCTGGAGAGGGATCCCTCCTCTGCTGCTCTCCCTGAGGTTTCTCCATGTCCCTTTAAACTGTGGGTTTTCTCCGGAAGTTTTTCCTTGTACGATGTGAGGGTCTAAGGACAGAGGGTCTAAGGACAGAGGGTGTCGTATTGTTATACTGATATTCTGTACAAACTGTGAAGTCCACTGAGACAAATGTATCATTTGTGATATTGGGCTATATAAATAAACATTGATTGATTCAAACACTTGTTCTGTTCCAGCTGTATTCACCTTGCAGGTGCAGCTCTGAGGCTTTGATCCTGATCAAGTGTTTAAGTCCTGGATGTTTAAAGTTTAACTTCTTCATGTCTAATATTATAGTTCACTTTTCATTCAGGAAGTATGACGCTGCGCTGTCAGTGCGCTTCTCCATGTCTGTGATTGGTCGAATGCTCCAGATACCACCCCTCTCATGTGAACACGCACCGAACTAGATAGGACACAGCTGGCTTGAGCGATCCACTTGATAACCCGCGTCGTAGTACCGTTTAGCGAGAGTGCGTATGTTTTGGATTAGGCCAACCGGCTAACTCCAACATATCCAGGTTAGGTTGAACCAGCTTCGTAGTGCAGGCCTCTGGAAGTGATGGATACATGGATCGTGTTCAAATCCATAGGCACGCAATGACTCTAAATAATAATGATCACGCTGTCACAGCTGGACGGCGAGGTATATATCGGACCCAAATTCAGAATATTGTTTGAAATCCAAAATACTTTTATTGCGGAACTAGGTCAGGTAACAAAGTAAAATAAGGCAATGCAAAACGTAGCAATCCCTCAGAACAAAAACCATCCAACAACGACGTCAATAATCTCAACGACACACAGAAAAAACTGAATTTTCATTTCATTTAATTTCAAACCTTTATTTAACCAGATTGCTCCCATTGAGATCATAGATCTCTTTTTCAAGAGACCTGCAATTTTAATGCACACAAGACTAATCACACAAACAAGACACAGGTGAGGAGGGAGGAGAAAACACAGGGCACAAGCTGAACACAATCAGGTAATCAGGCAGGAGGGAACACAGAGACAGGAAGCACCAGGCAAGATGGGGGGGTGAACACTTTAAAAATAAAACAGGAAACCAAAGACAGATCTAGACACACGCCACCAAACACACATCCAAACTATAGTAACCAGCCTGTTTGGAAAATGTAAGAAGTAGAAAGTACAGGTATTTGAGTTCAACATGTAAGAAGTAGAAAGTACAGGTATTTGAGTTCAACATGTAAGAAGTAGAAAGTACAGGTATTTGAGTTCAACATGTGAGAAGTAGAAAGTACAGGTATTTGAGTTCAACATGTAAGAAGTAGAAAGTACAGGTATTTGAGTTCAACATGTGAGAAGTAGAAAGTACAGGTATTTGAGTTCAACATGTAAGAAGTAGAAAGTACAGGTATTTGAGTTCAACATGAGAGAAGTAGAAAGTACAGGTATTTGGGTTCAACATGTGAGAAGTAGAAAGTTCAGGTATTTGAGTTCAACATGTGAGAAGTAGAAAGTACAGGTATTTGAGTTCAACATGTAAGAAGTAGAAAGTACAGGTATTTGAGTTCAACATGTGAGAAGTAGAAAGTACAGGTATTTGAGTTCAACATGTAAGAAGTAGAAAGTACAGGTATTTGAGTTCAACATGTGAGAAGTAGAAAGTACAGGTATTTGTGTTCAACATGTGAGAAGTAGAAAGTACAGGTATTTGAGTTCAACATGTGAGAAGTAGAAAGTACAGGTATTTGTGTTCAACATGTAAGAAGTAGAAAGTACAGGTATTTGGGTTCAACATGTGAGAAGTAGAAAGTACAGGTATTTGAGTTCAACATGTAAGAAGTAGAAAGTACAGGTATTTGGGTTCAACATGTAAGAAGTACAAGTAAAAAGTCGTGGAGTAAAGTACTGATACCAGAAACATGTACTTAAGTATTTGTACTCCACTACTTCCCACCTCTGAAGTTTAAACAGAGCACTGGTTGCTTCATGCGTCCTTCTTACAGTCTGCAGAGTTCACCACGATCCACTCTGTCATTATATTCTCTTCATGCAGAATCTCCACTACACAGGACTCCCAGGAGTGAAGCTGAAACGTGTATTTTATTCCCGTTCGCACGTCTCTTTATTACAGACCTCAAGACTTGTTTGGCCTTTTTATGCATCTTAAAAGTTTTTATAATACAGTTTGCAGTTATTTTGCTATAAGATTAAAGGTAGGGACACACCAAGCTGACACCAAAGACACAGACAGACCCCCGACTGTTGCGTCGCCTCGCGTCTCTGCGTCTTGGCCATGTGTCGCACTGGAACACACCGCAAAGACTTCAGCCCACGGCCAAGAAGCACGTACGAACTGCGCATGCGTGAGTGGCAATAACTGTCCTTACCAGCAGGCGGCGGTAGTGTGTATTCGTCATTCAAAAGAGGCAACAACCGGAAGACAGACTGCGTGATAACCGAGAGAAGAAGAACAGACTGCGTGATACAAACAAACAACGAATAGCGTGCGTTCCATTTTCTCTCTACAGCGAGAAGCTCACGGGGCTTTCCCGAACCTGAGTCGAGAGCTGGAGTTCAATGAAATCTCAGATTTTCCTTCTTCATAGTTTGTTTGGGTCCCTCACTTCCGTTTCGCTTCTCATGCACCGATTCGCTAGCTGAACAGCCAATCAGAGTGATTTATTTTGCCGACAGCCTTTGGCCAAACTGGTGTCGGCACGGCCTAAAAAACACGACGGTGCGGGACAGACCAATCTGAGTAGGGCGACGGGACGCTCATCGTCAGCCTGACATCCATCGACGGCCAACATCGGCTTGGTGTGTCCGGGGCTTTAAGATTAAAGATCTTAAAAGTGATTTTATTGGATATTTCATTGGATAACTGATTTTGTTTTCTTGTACCTTGACTGTATACTAATTCTGAATTAGTTTGTACTTCCATCAGCACATGTCATGTTTGCTTTTCGTGTATTTTAAGCTGTGATGTTAACATGACGCTGTTAAAATGTGTTTACAGTATGTTCTGAATGCTTCTAGTCTGTAATCTGGGCACAGCTCTGAGTCTTAAAGCATACATCAGGAATCCTTGTTTCAAAAAGAACATTTTTTGGCTTTCGTGCGCCGCCCTTTTCTCTGTTAGCCTGACACCCGACACGACCCATCTGCGTCTCGCATGTTGTGTTCAAAGGCTTTTCTTGTGAGTGTAAAACGTCTTTAAACTTCGCTCACATCTCCAGATCCAGAGCTCAAACGCTCCTGATCATTCTCACATGGCCCATAAACCATCAGTGGTGTGTGGATGACTGGCAGCGTGCTACATCTCTAATGTGGAGAGGATGTGGACACACCTCTTGCTCTATTTTGACCCAAAAAGTCAATAGAGCGGTGCAGGGATGACGTGTTTGTGTAGGCCGACCCTGAAGGAAGCTGCTGGTTCCTTCGACAAAAAGCAACTGGATTTCTCAACTAGGGGTGTAACGGTTCACAGAAGTCACGGTTCGGTTCGTACCTCGGTTTGGAGGTCACGGTTCGGTACAACAAGAAAAAGCAAAAAAAAGTCCCAAATGCATAATTCCAGGTTTGTTGTTATTTATGTTTGAACAGTAGAGCAAGTTTCAGTTTCAAAATAAGGAACTCATTTTGAATAACCAACTGTATTAAACAGTTAAAAACAAACCATATACAGTACACTCAGATGGCCATATTATCTATAATGGCTGATGTCAAACAAAAAGGTTTCATCAAGCTGTAAAACTAAAAAGAATGTCTTGAAAATATTACATCATAAATAATAAGAAAGTGTTTCAAGAGCGCAAAGTCGTTGAAAAACATTATGCCAAAAGCTTCCGTTATTTATTTTGGTCTCTCGGCTCTCATGTCTGTTGGCTTCTTAAAAGCAGCTGGGGATCAGCTGTTGAACAGCTGCTGTCTTTCGCTGGGCTCGGTGATTGGCTAATCTGGGTGATGCCTTCTGATGTGATTTAGCATGTTTGGCGTGTTCCCATTAGCATACCGCACCGCTGTAGAGCAACGCCGACACACCGTCCTCGTCCGATCCACCACTCGCACACCTCATCGTTATTGTCGTCCACAGGGAACCCGAAATGTTCCCACACAGCTGATTTAAAATAAGCAGGTGAGTTCTAGCTCCTGTGTGTTATCTGAACTCACCATACTAACTTTTCTTCTTCTTGTATTTAGTTCGTTTTGTTGTTGTTTCTTCTTGTTCTTCATTTGTTGTTTAAGGTCGGCTGGCAAACAGCTTTTAGGTGCAATACCGCCCCCTGGAGTATAAATAGTGTAGTGGATGCTGCCCTGAAGGACAGACTTTTTTCCCACTTGTAAAAAAAAAGGCGTATTCGTTGTATGACAGCGTGTGCCGAACCGTGACGTCCGAACCGTGACGTCCGAACCGTGACGTCCGAACCGTGACGGTAAAACAGCAACGGTATGACTTGTTTTCCCGTTTTGGTCCCGTAAAGCTACGTTGTGTGTTGTCTGGGTTTGCTTCCCCTGCCACCGCGTGATGAAACTAATACTTCTAGAATCTGTTGAATCTCAGCTTAATCGTTGATATCTTGTTTGCGCCGATCCGATAAGAAATAAGGTATCTCTCCCGTGAGTTCTGTGCTAAGTGCGTTAGCATTTTTTCGCTCAGGGTTAATCCAGAGGCTTGGTATTACCCTTGTGTTTAGTTTTGCTGAAAATGGTTAATATTGTCTGAAAGCTGAGTCTCTTCCCGTGAAGTGGGCATGACACATTCATAGTGTGTTAAATGTTAAGAAGCCCTCAGACGCTGTTTCTTGCAAGATGTTGCGTTTTGCCCCCGGTACCGGGGCATGGGGCTTAACTGGACCATCGTTTTTCAGACGCGTCAAATCACCACTACTGATGTATTTAATGTTGTAGAACAAAAAGTGATCCGTCTCTTCAATGTGTCTCGACCACAGACCTGATTTCCGGCTAGTTTCCAAAAACATGTTCAAAAAACCCATTGGCTCTGAGACGAGGGAACAGGAAGTGGTAAAATGCTGACTCACTTCCGGGTTTTAGGACTCGTTCCTGCACCACTCTATTAGACTCATGAACAGACACATAATGACATAGAGGGGACATATTTCTCTAATTCGGAGGTATCTCTGAAAGCTAAAGAGACTTTAGTTTTGAAATATATCTTCGACATCGCCTCTCAGACCATGCTTTTTTAAACGTGAGCCCCGGTCTCTCGGTCCAAAGCGACATCCTGACCCCGATGATGTTCTGTTGACGCAGCACGTTCAGTCTATGGGACGCATTCATAAACACGATGACCTTTGACCTCGCCCCTCGACCTTTGAACCCTCCTTCTGTCTCATCAACCCGCTGACGAGTCAGTGAGAAGATAAACTGTCACACACACACTTTTACAGGATGCATGAGTACACACACACACACACACACACACACACACACACCACACACACACACAAACTGCAATTTTGATAGAAGGAAATCCTCATGCAGCTAAATTCTCTTACATTTCTCTTTCATTTAAAACATATAACAAGTGCATGGCGGTCGACAGGTGCAAAGGCGCTAACGACCAACCCTACAAATAGGAGAAAAATGCTACACTTTCAGAAACAAATATATAAACGGAGACATCACGGGACATTAAAGAGTCACGCACACAGCTGGGAGATCAGGGGACACCAAAGAGTGACGCACACAGCTGGGAGACCAGGGACACTAAAGAGTGACGCACACAGCTGAGAGACCAGGGGACACTAAAGAGTGACGCACACAGCTGGGAGACCAGGGGACACTAAAGAGTGACGTACACAGCTGGGAGACCAGGGGACACTAAAGAGTGATGCACACAGCTGGGAAACCAGGGGACACTAAAAAGTGACGCCCACAGCTGGGAGACCAGGGGACACTAAAGAGTGACGCACACACAGCTGAGAGACCAAGGGACACTAAAAAGTGACGCACACAGCTGGGAGACCAGGGGACACTAAAGAGTGACGCACACAGCTGGGAGTCCAGAGGGACACTAAAGAGTGACGCACACAGCTGGTAGACCAGGGGACACTAAAAAGTGACGCACACAGCTGGGAGTCCAGGGGACACTAAAGAGTGACGCACACAGCTGGGAGACCAGGGGACACTAAAGAGTGACACACACAGCTGGGAGTCCAGGGGACACTAAAGAGTGACGCACACAGTTTGGAGATCAGGGGACACTAAATAATGACGCACACAGCTGGGAGACCAGGGGACACTAAAGAGTGACGCACACAGCTGGGAGACCAGGGGACACTAAAGAGTGACGCACACAGCTGGGAGACCAGGGGACACTAAAAAGTGACGCACACAGCTGGGAGACCAGGGGACACTAAAGAGTGACGCACACACAGCTGGGAGACTAGGGGACACTAAAAAGTGACGCACACAGCTGGGAGACCAGGGGACACTCAAAAGTGACGCACACAGCTGGGAGACCAGGGGACACTAAAAAGAGAGGCACACAGCTGGGAGACCAGGGGACACTAAAGAGTGATGCACACAGCTGGGAGACCAGGGGACACTAAAAGAGTGAGGCACACAGTTTGGAGATCAGGGGACACTAAAGAATGACGCACACAGCTGGGAGACAGGGGACACTCAAAAGTGACGCACACAGCTGGGAGACCAGGGGACACTCAAAAGTGACGCACACAGCTGGGAGACCAGGGGACACTAAAAAGTGACGCACACACAGCTGGGAGACCAGGGGACACTAAAGAGTGACGCACACACAGCTGGGAGACTAGGGGACACTAAAAAGTGACGCACACAGCTGGTAGTCCAGGGGACACTAAAAGTGACGCCCACAGCTGGGAGACCAGGGGACACTAAAGAGTGACGCACACAGCTGAGAGACCAGGGGACACTAAAAAGTGACGCACACAGCTGGGAGACCAGGGGACACTAAAAAGTGACGCACAGCTTTGGGAGATCAGGGGACACTAAAGCATGACGCACACAGCTGGGAGACCAGGGGACACTAAAGAATGACGCACACAGCTGGGAGACCAGGGGACACTAAAGAGTGACGCACACAGCTGGGAGACCAGGGGACACTAAAGAGTGACGCACACAGCTGGGAGTCCAGAGGGACACTAAAGAGTGACGCACACAGCTGGTAGACCAGGGGACACTAAAAAGTGACGCACACAGCTGGGAGTCCAGGGGACACTAAAGAGTGACGCACACAGCTGGGAGACCAGGGGACACTAAAGAGTGACGCACACAGCTGGGAGTCCAGGGGACACTAAAGAGTGACGCACACAGCTTGGAGATCAGGGGACACTAAATAATGACGCACACAGCTGGGAGACCAGGGGACACTAAAAAGTGACGCACACAGCTGGGAGACCAGGGGACACTAAAGAGTGACGCACACAGCTGGGAGATCAGGGGACACTAAAGAGTGACGCACACAGGTAGGAGACCAGGGGACACTAAAAAAATGAGGCACACAGCTTGGAGACCAGGGGACACTAAAAAGTGACGCACACAGCTGGGAGACAAGGGGACACTAAAGAGTGACATACGCAGCTGGGAGACCAGGGGACACTAAAAAGTGACGCACACAGCTGGGAGACCAGGGGACACTAAAGAGTGACGCACACAGCTGGGAGACCAGGGGACACTAAAACGTGACGCACACAGCTGGGAGACCAGGGGACACTAAAAAGAGAGGCACACAGCTGGGAGACCAGGGGACACTAAAGAGTGATGCACACAGCTGGGAAACCAGGGGACACTAAAAAGTGACGCACACAGCTGGGAGACCAGGGGACACTAAAGAGTGACGCACACAGCTAGGACACCAGGGGACACTAAAAAGTAACGCACACAGCTGGGAGTCATGGGGACACTAAAAAGTGAGGCACACAGTTTGGAGATCAGGGGACACTAAAGAATGACGCACACAGCTGGGAAACCAGGGGACACTCAAAAGTGACGCACACAGCTGGGAGACCAGGGGACACTCAAAAAGTGACGCACACAGCTGGGAGACTAGTGGGACACTAAAAAGTGACGCACACAGCTGGGAGACCAGGGGACACTAAAGAGTGACGCACACACAGCTGGGAGACTTGGGGACACTAAAAAGTGACGCACACAGCTGGGAGACCAGGGGACACTCAAAAGTGACGCACACAGCTGGGAGACCAGGGGACACTAAAAGAGTGACGCACACAGCTGGGAGACCAGGGGACACTCAAAAGTGACGCACACAGCTGGGAGACCAGGGGACACTAAAAAGTGACGCACACAGCTGGGAGACCAGGGGACACTAAAGAGTGACGCACACAGCTAGGGACACCAGGGGACACTAAAAAGTGACGCACACAGCTGGGAGACCAGGGGACACTCAAAAGTGACGCACACAGCTGGGAGACCAGGGGACACTCAAAAGTGACGCACACAGCTGGGAAACCAGGGGACACTAAAAAGTGACGCACACAGCTGGGAGACCAGGGGACACTAAAGAGTGACGCACACAGCTAGGGACACCAGGGGACACTAAAAGAGTAACACACACAGCTGGGAGTCATGGGGACACTAAAAAGTGAGGCACACACTTGGGAGATCAGGGGACACTAAAGAATGACGCACACAGCTGGGAGACTAGGGGACACTAAAAAGTGACGCACACAGCTGGGAGACCAGGGGACACGAAAGAGTGACGCACACAGCTGGGAGATCAGGGGACACTCAAGAGTGACGCACACAGCTGGGTGACCAGGGGACACCAAAAAGTGACGCACACAGGTAGGAAACCAGGGGACACTAAAAAAAGAGGCACACAGCTTGGAGACCAGGGGACACTAAAAAGTGACGCACACAGCTGGGAGACAAGGGGACACTAAAAAGTGACGCACACAGCTGGGAGACCAGGGGACACTAAAGAGTGACGCACACAGCTGGGAGACCAGAGGGACACTAAAACGTGACGCACACAGCTGGGAGACCAGGGGACACTAAAAAGAGAGGCACACAGCTGGGAGACCAGGGGACACTAAAGAGTGATGCACACAGCTGGGAAACCAGGGGACACTAAAAAGTGACGCACACAGCTGGGAGACCAGGGGACACTAAAGAGTGACGCACACAGCTAGGACACCAGGGGACACTAAAAAGTAACGCACACAGCTGGGAGTCATGGGGACACTAAAAAGTGAGGCACACAGTTTGGAGATCAGGGGACACTAAAGAATGACGCACACAGCTGGGAAACCAGGGGACACTCAAAAGTGACACACACAGCTGGGAGACCAGGGGACACTCAAAAGTGACGCACACAGCTGGGAGACCAGGGGACACTAAAAAGTGACGCACACACAGCTGGGAGACCAGGGGACACTAAAGAGTGACGCACACAGCTGGTAGTCCAGGGGACACTAAAAAGTGACGCACACAGCTGGGAGACCAGGGGACACTAAAGAGTGATGCACACACAGCTGGGAGACCAGGGGAAACTAAAGAGTGACGCACACACAGCTGGGAGACTAGGGGACACTAAAAAGTTACGCACACAGCTGGTAGTCCAGGGGACACTAAAAAGTGACGCACACAGCTGGGAGACCAGGGGACACTAAAGAGTGACGCACACAGCTGGGAGATCAGGGGACACTCAAGAGTGACGCACACAGCTGGGAGACCAGGGGACACCAAAAAGTGACGCACACAGGTAGGAAACCAGGGGACACTAAAAAAAGAGGCACACAGCTTGGAGACCAGGGGACACTAAAAAGTGACGCACACAGCTGGGAGACAAGGGGACACTAAAGAGTGACATACGCAGCTGGGAGACCAGGGGACACTAAAAAGTGACGCACACAGCTGGGAGACCAGGGGACACTAAAGAGTGACGCACACAGCTGGGAGACCAGGGGACACTAAAACGTGACGCATACAGCTGGGAGACCAGGGGACACTAAAAGAGAGGCACACAGCTGGGAGACCAGGGGACACTAAAGAGTGATGCACACAGCTGGGAAACCAGGGGACACTAAAAATTGACGCACACAGCTGGGAGACCAGGGGACACGAAAGAGTGACGCACACAGCTAGGACACCAGGGGACACTAAAAAGTAACACACACAGCTGTGAGTCATTGGGACACTAAAAAGTGAGGCACACAGTTTGGAGATCAGGGGACACTAAAGAATGACGCACACAGCTGGGAGACCAGGGGACACTAAAAAGTGACGCACACACAGCTGGGAGACCAGGGGACACTAAAGAGTGACGCACACACAGCTGGGAGACTAGGGGACACCAAAAAGTGACGCACACAGCTGGTAGTCCAGGGGACACTAAAGAGTGACGCACACAGCTGGGAGATCAGGGGACACTCAAGAGTGACGTACACAGCTGGGTGACCAGGGGACACCAAAAAGTGACGCACACAGGTAGGAAACCAGGGGACACTAAAAAAAGAGGCACACAGCTTGGAGACCAGGGGACACTAAAAAGTGACGCACACAGCTGGGAGACAAGGGGACACTAAAAAGTGACGCACACAGCTGGGAGACCAGGGGACACTAAAGAGTGACGCACACAGCTGGGAGACCAGGGGACACTAAAAAGAGAGGCACACAGCTGGGAGACCAGGGGACACTAAAGAGTGATGCACACAGCTGGGAAACCAGGGGACACTAAAAAGTGACGCACACAGCTGGGAGACCAGGGGACACTAAAGAGTGACGCACACAGCTAGGACACCAGGGGACACTAAAAAGTAACGCACACAGCTGGGAGTCATGGGGACACTAAAAAGTGAGGCACACAGTTTGGAGATCAGGGGACACTAAAGAATGACGCACACAGCTGGGAAACCAGGGGACACTCAAAAGTGACACACACAGCTGGGAGACCAGGGGACACTCAAAAGTGACGCACACAGCTGGGAGACCAGGGGACACTAAAAAGTGACGCACACACAGCTGGGAGAGCAAGGGACACTAAAGAGTGACGCACACAGCTGGTAGTCCAGGGGACACTAAAAAGTGACGCACACAGCTGGGAGACCAGGGGACACTAAAGAGTGATGCACACACAGCTGGGAGACCAGGGGAAACTAAAGAGTGACGCACACACAGCTGGGAGACTAGGGGACACTAAAAAGAGAGGCACACAGCTGGGAGACCAGGGGACACTAAAGAGTGATGCACACAGCTGGGAAACCAGGGGACACTAAAAAGTGACGCACACAGCTAGGACACCAGGGGACACTAAAAAGTAACGCACACAGCTGGGAGTCATGGGGACACTAAAAAGTGAGGCACACAGTTTGGAGATCAGGGGACACTAAAGAATGACGCACACAGCTGGGAAACCAGGGGACACTCAAAAGTGACGCACACAGCTGGGAGACCAGGGGACACTCAAAAGTGACGCACACAGCTGGGAGACTAGGGGACACTAAAAAGTGACGCACACAGCTGGGAGACCAGGGGACACTAAAGAGTGACGCACACACAACTGGGAGACTAGGGGACACTAAAAAGTGACGCACACAGCTGGGAGACCAGGGGACACTCAAAAGTGACACACACAGCTGGGAGACCAGGGGACACTAAAAAGAGAGGCACACAACTGGGAGACGAGGGGACACTAAAGAGTGATGCACACAGCTGGGAAACCAGGGGACACTAAAAAGTGACGCACACAGCTAGGACACCAGGGGACACTAAAAAGTAACGCACACAGCTGGGAGTCATGGGGACACTAAAAAGTGAGGCACACAGTTTGGAGATCAGGGGACACTAAAGAATGACGCACACAGCTGGGAAACCAGGGGACACTCAAAAGTGATGCACACAGCTGGGAGACCAGGGGACACTCAAAAGTGACGCACACAGCTGGGAGACCAGGGGACACTAAAAAGTGACGCACACACAGCTGGGAGACCAGGGGACACTAAAGAGTGACGCACACAGCTGGTAGTCCAGGGGACACTAAAAAGTGACGCACACAGCTGGGAGACCAGGGGACACTAACAAGTGACGCACACACAGCTGGGAGACCAGGGGACACTAAAGAGTGACGCACACACAGCTGGGAGACTAGGGGACACTAAAAAGTGACGCAGACAGCTGGTAGTCCAGGGGACACTAAAAAGTGACGCACACAGCTGGGAGACCAGGGGACACTAAAGAGTGACGCACACACAGCTGGGAGACCAGGGGACACTAAAGAGTGACGCACACACAGCTGGGAGACTAGGGGACACGAAAATGTTACGCACACAGCTGGTAGTCCAGGGGACACTAAAAAGTGACGCACACAGCTGGGAGACCAGGGGACACTAAAGAGTGACGCACACAGCTGGGAGATCAGGGGACACTCAAGAGTGACGCACACAGCTGGGAGACCAGGGGACACCATAAAGTGACGCACACAGGTAGGAAACCAGGGGACACTAAAAAAAGAGGCACACAGCTTGGAGATCAGGGGACACTAAAAAGTAACGCACACAGCTGGGAGTCATGGGGACACTAAAAAGTGAGGCACACAGTTTGGAGATCAGGGGACACTAAAGAATGACGCACACAGCTGGGAAACCAGGGGACACTCAAAAGTGACGCACACAGCTGGGAGACCAGGGGACACTCAAAAGTGACGCACACAGCTGGGAGACTAGGGGACACTAAAAAGTGACGCACACAGCTGGGAGACCAGGGGACACTAAAGAGTGACGCACACACAACTGGGAGACTAGGGGACACTAAAAAGTGACGCACACAGCTGGGAGACCAGGGGACACTCAAAAGTGACACACACAGCTGGGAGACCAGGGGACACTAAAAAGAGAGGCACACAGCTGGGAGACGAGGGGACACTAAAGAGTGATGCACACAGCTGGGAAACCAGGGGACACTAAAAAGTGACGCACACAGCTGGGAGACCAGGGGACACTAAAGAGTGACGCACACAGCTAGGACACCAGGGGACAATAAAAAGTAACGCACACAGCTGGGAGTCATGGGGACACTAAAAAGTGAGGCACACAGTTTGGAGATCAGGGGACACTAAAGAATGACGCACACAGCTGGGAAACCAGGGGACACTCAAAAGTGACGCACACAGCTGGGAGACCAGGGGACACTCAAAAGTGACGCACACAGCTGGGAGTCATGGGGACACTAAAAAGTGAGGCACACAGTTTGGAGATCAGGGGACACTAAAGAATGACGCACACAGCTGGGAGACCAGGGGACACTCAAAAGTGATGCACACAGCTGGGAGACCAGGGGACACTCAAAAGTGACGCACACAGCTGGGAGACCAGGGGACACTAAAAAGTGACGCACACACAGCTGGGAGACCAGGGGACACTAAAGAGTGACGCACACAGCTGGTAGTCCAGGGGACACTAAAAAGTGACGCACACAGCTGGGAGACCAGGGGACACTAACAAGTGACGCACACAGCTGGGAGACCAGGGGACACTAAAGAGTGACGCACACACAGCTGGGAGACTAGGGGACACTAAAAAGTGACGCACACAGCTGGGAGACTAGGGGACACTAAAAAGTGACGCACACAGCTGGGAGATCAGGGGACACTAAAAAGTAACGCACACAGCTGGGAGTCATGGGGACACTAAAAAGTGAGGCACACAGTTTGGAGATCAGGGGACACTAAAGAATGACGCACACAGCTGGGAAACCAGGGGACACTCAAAAGTGACGCACACAGCTGGGAGACCAGGGGACACTCAAAAGTGACGCACACAGCTGGGAGACTAGGGGACACTAAAAAGTGACGCACACAGCTGGGAGACCAGGGGACACTAAAGAGTGACGCACACACAACTGGGAGACTAGGGGACACTAAAAAGTGACGCACACAGCTGGGAGACCAGGGGACACTCAAAAGTGACACACACAGCTGGGAGACCAGGGGACACTAAAAAGAGAGGCACACAGCTGGGAGACGAGGGGACACTAAAGAGTGATGCACACAGCTGGGAAACCAGGGGACACTAAAAAGTGACGCACACAGCTGGGAGACCAGGGGACACTAAAGAGTGACGCACACAGCTAGGACACCAGGGGACACTAAAAAGTAACGCACACAGCTGGGAGTCATGGGGACACTAAAAAGTGAGGCACACAGTTTGGAGATCAGGGGACACTAAAGAATGACGCACACAGCTGGGAAACCAGGGGACACTCAAAAGTGACGCACACAGCTGGGAGACCAGGGGACACTCAAAAGTGACGCACACAGCTGGGAGTCATGGGGACACTAAAAAGTGAGGCACACAGTTTGGGAGATCAGGGGACACTAAAGACTGACGCACACAGCTGGGAAACCAGGGGACACTCAAAAGTGATGCACACAGCTGGGAGACCAGGGGACACTCAAAAGTGACGCACACAGCTGGGAGACCAGGGGACACTAAAAAGTGACGCACACACAGCTGGGAGACCAGGGGACACTAAAGAGTGACGCACACAGCTGGTAGTCCAGGGGACACTAAAAAGTGACGCACACAGCTGGGAGACCAGGGGACACTAACAAGTGACGCACACACAGCTGGGAGACCAGGGGACACTAAAGAGTGACGCACACACAGCTGGGAGACTAGGGGACACTAAAAAGTGACGCACACAGCTGGTAGTCCAGGGGACACTAAAAAGTGACGCACACAGCTGGGAGACCAGGGGACACTAAAGAGTGACGCACACACAGCTGGGAGACCAGGGGAAACTAAAGAGTGACGCACACACAGCTGGGAGACTAGGGGACACGAAAATGTTACGCACACAGCTGGTAGTCCAGGGGACACTAAAAAGTGACGCACACAGCTGGGAGACCAGGGGACACTAAAGAGTGACGCACACAGCTGGGAGATCAGGGGACACTCAAGAGTGACGCACACAGCTGGGAGACCAGGGGACACCAAAAAGTGACGCACACAGGTAGGAAACCAGGGGACACTAAAAAAAGAGGCACACAGCTTGGAGATCAGGGGACACTAAAAAGTAACGCACACAGCTGGGAGTCATGGGGACACTAAAAAGTGAGGCACACAGTTTGGAGATCAGGGGACACTAAAGAATGACGCACACAGCTGGGAAACCAGGGGACACTCAAAAGTGACGCACACAGCTGGGAGACCAGGGGACACTCAAAAGTGACGCACACAGCTGGGAGACTAGGGGACACTAAAAAGTGAAGCACACAGCTGGGAGACCAGGGGACACTAAAGAGTGACGCACACACAACTGGGAGACTAGGGGACACTAAAAAGTGACGCACACAGCTGGGAGACCAGGGGACACTCAAAAGTGACACACACAGCTGGGAGACCAGGGGACACTAAAAAGAGAGGCACACAGCTGGGAGACGAGGGGACACTAAAGAGTGATGCACACAGCTGGGAAACCAGGGGACACTAAAAAGTGACGCACACAGCTGGGAGACCAGGGGACACTAAAGAGTGACGCACACAGCTAGGACACCAGGGGACACTAAAAAGTAACGCACACAGCTGGGAGTCATGGGGACACTAAAAAGTGAGGCACACAGTTTGGAGATCAGGGGACACTAAAGAATGACGCACACAGCTGGGAAACCAGGGGACACTCAAAAGTGACGCACACAGCTGGGAGACCAGGGGACACTCAAAAGTGACGCACACAGCTGGGAGACCAGGGGACACTAAAAAGTGACGCACACACAGCTGGGAGACCAGGGGACACTAAAGAGTGACGCACACAGCTGGTAGTCCAGGGGACACTAAAAAGTGACGCACACAGCTGGGAGACCAGGGGACACTAACAAGTGACGCACACACAGCTGGGAGACCAGGGGACACTAAAGAGTGACGCACACACAGCTGGGAGACTAGGGGACACTAAAAAGTGACGCACACAGCTGGTAGTCCAGGGGACACTAAAAAGTGACGCACACAGCTGGGAGACCAGGGGACACTAAAGAGTGACGCACACACAGCTGGGAGACCAGGGGAAACTAAAGAGTGACGCACACACAGCTGGGAGACTAGGGGACACGAAAATGTTACGCACACAGCTGGTAGTCCAGGGGACACTAAAAAGTGACGCACACAGCTGGGAGACCAGGGGACACTAAAGAGTGACGCACACAGCTGGGAGATCAGGGGACACTCAAGAGTGACGCACACAGCTGGGAGACCAGGGGACACCAAAAAGTGACGCACACAGGTAGGAAACCAGGGGACACTAAAAAAAGAGGCACACAGCTTGGAGATCAGGGGACACTAAAAAGTAACGCACACAGCTGGGAGTCATGGGGACACTAAAAAGTGAGGCACACAGTTTGGAGATCAGGGGACACTAAAGAATGACGCACACAGCTGGGAAACCAGGGGACACTCAAAAGTGACGCACACAGCTGGGAGACCAGGGGACACTCAAAAGTGACGCACACAGCTGGGAGACTAGAGGACACTAAAAAGTGACGCACACAGCTGGGAGACCAGGGGACACTAAAGAGTGACGCACACACAACTGGGAGACTAGGGGACACTAAAAAGTGACGCACACAGCTGGGAGACCAGGGGACACTCAAAAGTGACACACACAGCTGGGAGACCAGGGGACACTAAAAAGAGAGGCACACAGCTGGGAGACGAGGGGACACTAAAGAGTGATGCACACAGCTGGGAAACCAGGGGACACTAAAAAGTGACGCACACAGCTGGGAGACCAGGGGACACTAAAGAGTGACGCACACAGCTAGGACACCAGGGGACACTAAAAAGTAACGCACACAGCTGGGAGTCATGGGGACACTAAAAAGTGAGGCACACAGTTTGGAGATCAGGGGACACTAAAGAATGACGCACACAGCTGGGAAACCAGGGGACACTCAAAAGTGACGCACACAGCTGGGAGACCAGGGGACACTCAAAAGTGACGCACACAGCTGGGAGTCATGGGGACACTAAAAAGTGAGGCACACAGTTTGGAGATCAGGGGACACTAAAGAATGACGCACACAGCTGGGAAACCAGGGGACACTCAAAAGTGATGCACACAGCTGGGAGACCAGGGGACACTCAAAAGTGACGCACACAGCTGGGAGACCAGGGGACACTAAAAAGTGACGCACACACAGCTGGGAGACCAGGGGACACTAAAGAGTGACGCACACAGCTGGTAGTCCAGGGGACACTAAAAAGTGACGCACACAGCTGGGAGACCAGGGGACACTAACAAGTGACGCACACACAGCTGGGAGACCAGGGGACACTAAAGAGTGACGCACACACAGCTGGGAGACTAGGGGACACTAAAAAGTGACGCACACAGCTGGGAGACCAGGGGACACTCAAAAGTGACGCACACAGCTGGGAGTCATGGGGACACTAAAAAGTGAGGCACACAGTTTGGAGATCAGGGGACACTAAAGAATGACGCACACAGCTGGGAGACCAGGGGACACTCAAAAGTGATGCACACAGCTGGGAGACCAGGGGACACTCAAAAGTGACGCACACAGCTGGGAGACCAGGGGACACTAAAAAGTGACGCACACACAGCTGGGAGACCAGGGGACACTAAAGAGTGACGCACACAGCTGGTAGTCCAGGGGACACTAAAAAGTGACGCACACAGCTGGGAGACCAGGGGACACTAACAAGTGACGCACACACAGCTGGGAGACCAGGGGACACTAAAGAGTGACGCACACAGCTGGGAGACCAGGGGACACTAAAGAGTGACGCACACACAGCTGGGAGACCAGGGGAAACTAAAGAGTGACGCACACACAGCTGGGAGACTAGGGGACACGAAAATGTTACGCACACAGCTGGTAGTCCAGGGGACACTAAAAAGTGACGCACACAGCTGGGAGACCAGGGGACACTAAAGAGTGACGCACACAGCTGGGAGATCAGGGGACACTCAAGAGTGACGCACACAGCTGGGAGACCAGGGGACACCAAAAAGTGACGCACACAGGTAGGAAACCAGGGGACACTAAAAAAAGAGGCACACAGCTTGGAGATCAGGGGACACTAAAAAGTAACGCACACAGCTGGGAGTCATGGGGACACTAAAAAGTGAGGCACACAGTTTGGAGATCAGGGGACACTAAAGAATGACGCACACAGCTGGGAAACCAGGGGACACTCAAAAGTGACGCACACAGCTGGGAGACCAGGGGACACTCAAAAGTGACGCACACAGCTGGGAGACTAGAGGACACTAAAAAGTGACGCACACAGCTGGGAGACCAGGGGGACACTAAAGAGTGACGCACACACAACTGGGAGACTAGGGGACACTAAAAAGTGACGCACACAGCTGGGAGACCAGGGGACACTCAAAAGTGACACACACAGCTGGGAGACCAGGGGACACTAAAAAGAGAGGCACACAGCTGGGAGACGAGGGGACACTAAAGAGTGATGCACACAGCTGGGAAACCAGGGGACACTAAAAAGTGACGCACACAGCTGGGAGACCAGGGGACACTAAAGAGTGACGCACACAGCTAGGACACCAGGGGACACTAAAAAGTAACGCACACAGCTGGGAGTCATGGGGACACTAAAAAGTGAGGCACACAGTTTGGAGATCAGGGGACACTAAAGAATGACGCACACAGCTGGGAAACCAGGGGACACTCAAAAGTGACGCACACAGCTGGGAGACCAGGGGACACTCAAAAGTGACGCACACAGCTGGGAGTCATGGGGACACTAAAAAGTGAGGCACACAGTTTGGAGATCAGGGGACACTAAAGAATGACGCACACAGCTGGGAAACCAGGGGACACTCAAAAGTGATGCACACAGCTGGGAGACCAGGGGACACTCAAAAGTGACGCACACAGCTGGGAGACCAGGGGACACTAAAAAGTGACGCACACACAGCTGGGAGACCAGGGGACACTAAAGAGTGACGCACACAGCTGGTAGTCCAGGGGACACTAAAAAGTGACGCACACAGCTGGGAGACCAGGTGACACTAACAAGTGACGCACACACAGCTGGGAGACCAGGGGACACTAAAGAGTGACGCACACACAGCTGGGAGACTAGGGGACACTAAAAAGTGACGCACACAGCTGGTAGTCCAGGGGACACTAAAAAGTGACGCACACAGCTGGGAGACCAGGGGACACTAAAGAGTGACGCACACACAGCTGGGAGACCAGGGGAAACTAAAGAGTGACGCACACACAGCTGGGAGACCAGGGGACACGAAAATGTTACGCACACAGCTGGTAGTCCAGGGGACACTAAAAAGTGACGCACACAGCTGGGAGACCAGGGGACACTAAAGAGTGACGCACACAGCTGGGAGATCAGGGGACACTCAAGAGTGACGCACACAGCTGGGAGACCAGGGGACACCAAAAAGTGACGCACACAGGTAGGAAACCAGGGGACACTAAAAAAAGAGGCACACAGCTTGGAGATCAGGGGACACTAAAAAGTAACGCACACAGCTGGGAGTCATGGGGACACTAAAAAGTGAGGCACACAGTTTGGAGATCAGGGGACACTAAAGAATGACGCACACAGCTGGGAAACCAGGGGACACTCAAAAGTGACGCACACAGCTGGGAGACCAGGGGACACTCAAAAGTGACGCACACAGCTGGGAGACTAGGGGACACTAAAAAGTGACGCACACAGCTGGGAGACCAGGGGACACTAAAGAGTGACGCACACACAACTGGGAGACTAGGGGACACTAAAAAGTGACGCACACAGCTGGGAGACCAGGGGACACTCAAAAGTGACACACACAGCTGGGAGACCAGGGGACACTAAAAAGAGAGGCACACAGCTGGGAGACGAGGGGGCACTAAAGAGTGATGCACACAGCTGGGAAACCAGGGGACACTAAAAAGTGACGCACACAGCTGGGAGACCAGGGGACACTAAAGAGTGACGCACACAGCTAGGACACCAGGGGACACTAAAAAGTAATGCACACAGCTGGGAGTCATGGGGACACTAAAAAGTGAGGCACACAGTTTGGAGATCAGGGGACACTAAAGAATGACGCACACAGCTGGGAAACCAGGGGACACTCAAAAGTGACGCACACAGCTGGGAGACCAGGGGACACTCAAAAGTGACGCACACAGCTGGGAGACCAGGGGACACTAAAAAGTGACGCACACACAGCTGGGAGACCAGGGGACACTAAAGAGTGACGCACACAGCTGGGTAGTCCAGGGGACACTAAAAAGTGACGCACACAGCTGGGAGACCAGGGGACACTAACAAGTGACGCACACACAGCTGGGAGACCAGGGGACACTAAAGAGTGACGCACACACAGCTGGGAGACTAGGGGACACTAAAAAGTGACACACACAGCTGGTAGTCCAGGGGACACTAAAAAGTGACGCACACAGCTGGGAGACCAGGGGACACTAAAGAGTGACGCACACACAGCTGGGAGACCAGGGGAAACTAAAGAGTGACGCACACACAGCTGGGAGACTAGGGGACACTAAAATGTTACGCACACAGCTGGTAGTCCAGGGGACACTAAAAAGTGACGCACACAGCTGGGAGACCAGGGGACACTAAAGAGTGACGCACACAGCTGGGAGATCAGGGGACACTCAAGAGTGACGCACACAGCTGGGAGACCAGGGGACACCAAAAAGTGACGCACACAGGTAGGAAACCAGGGGACACTAAAAAAAGAGGCACACAGCTTGGAGACCAGGGGACACTAAAAAGTGACGCACACAGCTGGGAGACAAGGGGACACTAAAGAGTGACATACGCAGCTCGGAGACCAGGGGACACTAAAAAGTGACGCACACAGCTGGGAGACCAGGGGACACTAAAGAGTGACGCACACAGCTGGGAGACCAGGGGACACTAAAACGTGACGCACACAGCTGGGAGACCAGGGGACACTAAAAAGAGAGGCACACAGCTGGGAGACCAGGGGACACTAAAGAGTGATGCACACAGCTGGGAAACCAGGGGACACTAAAAAGTGACGCACACAGCTCGGAGACCAGGGGACACTAAAGAGTGACGCACACAGCTAGGACACCAGGGGACACTAAAAAGTAACGCACACAGCTGGGAGTCATGGGGACACTAAAAAGTGAGGCACACAGTTTGGAGATCAGGGGACACTAAAGAATGACGCACACAGCTGGGAAACCAGGGGACACTCAAAAGTGACGCACACAGCTGGGAGACCAGGGGACACTCAAAAGTGACGCACACAGCTGGGAGACTAGGGGACACTAAAAAGTGACTCACACAGCTGGGAGACCAGGGGACACTAAAGAGTGACGCACACACAGCTGGGAGATTAGGGGACACTAAAAAGTGACGCACACAGCTGGGAGACCAGGGGACACTCAAAAGTGACGCACACAGCTGGGAGACCAGGGGACACTAAAAAGAGAGGCACACAGCTGGGAGACCAGGGGACACTAAAGAGTGATGCACACAGCTGGGAAACCAGGGGACACTAAAAAGTGACGCACACAGCTGGGAGACCAGGGGACACTAAAGAGTGACGCACACAGCTAGGACACCAGGGGACACTAAAAAGTAACGCACACAGCTGGGAGTCATGGGGACACTAAAAAGTGAGGCACACAGTTTGGAGATCAGGGGACACTAAAGAATGAGGCACACAGCTGGGAAACCAGGGGACACTCAAAAGTGACGCACACAGCTGGGAGACCAGGGGACACTCAAAAGTGACGCACACAGCTGGGAGACCAGGGGACACTAAAAAGTGACGCACACACAGCTGGGAGACCAGGGGACACTAAAGAGTGACGCACACACAGCTGGGAGACTAGGGGACACTAAAAAGTGACGCACACAGCTGGGAGACCAGGGGACACTCAAAAGTGACGCACACAGCTGGGAGACCAGGGGACACTAAAAAGAGAGGCACACAGCTGGGAGACCAGGGGACACTAAAGAGTGATACACACAGCTGGGAGACCAGGGGACACTAAAGAGTGACGCACACAGCTAGGACACCAGGGGACACTAAAAAGTAACGCACACAGCTGGGAGTCATGGGGACACTAAAAAGTGAGGCACACAGTTTGGAGATCAGGGACACTAAAGAATGACACACACAGCTGGGAAACCAGGGGACACTCAAAAGTGACGCACACAGCTGGGAGACCAGGGGACACTCAAAAGTGACGCACACAGCTGGGAGACCAGGGGACACTAAAAAGTGACGCACACACAGCTGGGAGACCAGGGGACACTAAAGAGTGACGCACACACAGCTGGGAGACTAGGGGACACTAAAAAGTGACGCACACAGCTGGTAGTCCAGGGGACACTAAAAAGTGATGCACACAGCTGGGAGACCAGGGGACACTAAAGACTGATGCACACAGCTGGGAGACCAGGGGACACTAAAGAGTGACGCACACAGCTGGGAGACCAGGGGACACTAAAGAGTGACGCACACAGCTGGGACCGGAGCACAGTTTGATGACAAATAAATAGTTGGCGACTAAAAAAAGTTGACTTAAACAAAGTTGATACAAAATAAAGACTTGATTCCCAAAAAAACGAAATCAAATGAATGTGAGCGACTAAAACGGCCCTTTCTCAGAAACTAAAGTTGGGTTTCCGATTGTTTAGCATAACGCCCACACACACTCTGAGGGGCAGATGCTGTGCCATGTGCGAATAGTCTGGCCCTGCAGCAGCAGTTACATCGACGTTAAAGAACTCAACTTGCGTCAGGACAGGCGTTACAGGCAAATCAGAGTCTAGATCGGTTTGTAAGCTATTCAGAAACTCAACACATATAATAATATCTTTCTTATCGTGCTGGAAGCGCTCCAGACCCTCCGGCCTGCAGTAGTCATGTGCGCTGTGCTTCCTGTGAACACGCCCACGCCCTTTACAGCCCAGAGAGAAGTTGCAGGCGTCTGAGTGGGATGTGTTGCTGCTGTTTGTAAACACAACGGTCAGAGTCGTTTACCGCCTGCTCGAGACGAACCCACACAGTATTCACTTTCGCTTGAGCCTTGTACGCTTGCATTTATTTAAAGGAGTTTGTTTCTGGATCTGGATCCGTCGTGGCGTTGTGGGTCAACGCGTGACGATTGAAACGTTTTCGCTTTCATATCGAGTCCATTTTCTTAAATATCGTCCAAAATCGAAACGTTTTCGTGAGAGGGCTTTACCAGCTAATGCAACATTTCAAGATGTCTTCAAGTACATTTTGGCTTTCATATCAAGTCAGATGCATTCCTTTAAAGAATACCATAATTTACAAGCTGCCTCTCAGGTCTTTCTTTCACCAGCAGATTATTCAAGCGATCCAATAAACACACATAAATCTATGATAGGAAACTTGTTTCTAACATGGGAAAGGTATAAACCCTATAATCCTCTCCAGAGACGAATGCTTTTAATTCCTTCTCAGTAAATGACAAATTTTCCTTTCAAATCTGTAGCACACATACACCGTATTAAACCCTTTAACCCTTCTCTTGCGTTAGGCCACACCCCCTTCCCATACTATGTTCGGTCCAAATGGACCGGTGTGTTTTGCACAGTGATATCTTACCCCTTATCCAATGGTGATGGCTGACATCTCATTTGAACAGTCACAGCAAGTAATCAAGGGGTGACAGACATAACGACACCACGGTGAATGTCATGTTATGATTGTGTGTGTGTGTGTGTGTGTGTGTGTGTGTGTGTGTGTGTGTGGTCGAGCATTACTATACTTGTGGGGACCTAAATCTGTTTACATAGTCACGTGTGGGGACTGGCTTCCCTTATGGGGACACATTGGAGGTCCCCATAAGGGGGATCATTAATTTTAGGGTGAAGACTTGGTTAGGGTTAGGTTAGGGTTAGGGTTAGGCATGTGTTGGTTATGGTTAAGGTTAGGATAAGTCTCCAGGAAATGCATGTAAGTCAATGTAATGTCCCCTGAAGTGATCTATACACTTTAAAAACGGATCCATTAACTTTAAGTTCCTCATTCTGTCAGGTAGGCAAATATGTGTCTTCAGATTTCCAGATTGCAGGTTATATAATACCAACATATCAGGCAAAAAAGGAATCGTGTGTGTGTGTGTGTGTGTGTGTGGGTGGATGTTTTCCATCTGCAGGATGAACAGAATACACTCATACCCATTCATTTCTTATGGCGGTCCATTCTGAGTGAAAACATCATGGGTGTTTCCCTGTTGAATACATCGTTAAACATCAAAGCAAGTGGTGACCATCAAGTGCATGACATGTCCAGAGGCCTAGTGTGGAGGACGACATACGGTCTGGAGGCAATTGGATGAAAAACACTGAATATATGATGAAAAACAAAGTCACTCGGCACTCCGATAAGAAGAAACTTCACATACATATGTTAAAGCAATACATCATCTCCAGCCCATAGCCATCCCCTTTCTGCAGATTACCCAGGTCTCAGGTTCGCGCCTTAACGAGTTATTTCTACAATATGTCAGCCGTGCCCCGCGGAGCAAACAGTACAAGAGACATTTGAAAGGTCAACATGTTCGGGTCATTATGGGAAACCATGTGGGGATTGAGTCATCGTGTGTGTGTGTGTGTCTGTGTGTGTGTGGGTGTGTGGTCTAGCATTACTATACTTGTGGGGACCTACATCTGTTTACATAGTCACGTGTGGGGACTCGCCTCCCTTATGGGGACACATTGGAGGTCCCCATAAGGGGGATCATTAATTTTAGGGTGAAGACTTGGTTAGGGTTAGGGTAAGGGTTAGGGTTAGGGTTAGGCATGTGTTGGTTATGGTTAAGGTTAGGATAAGTCTCCAGGAAATGCATGTAAGTCAATGTAATGTCCCCTGAAGTGGTGTATACATGGTGTGTGTGTGTGTGTGTGTGTGTGTGTGTCCTGAATGAAAGGCTCAGTATTGACATGATGAATGGCCTGCAGGAGAAACAGAGTCGCGGCAGCAGGTCGTGGTTTACACGAGCACATAATCATGCTAGCACACACTTAGAGGCTACTCAGCTGAGCAAACTCTCCTGAAGGATCCTTTCACGTGTGTCAAAGGGGGGTTTTCTGCGTGTCGGTTCAGATGCCTAAAGGCTTGTCAGGATGATGAAGATCCTGTACGAGCCGAGTTGTATACGTTTTCTCCGTGCGGGGAGAATTCAAGGGGCTGTTGGAGTTTCTAAATGTCACTTTTCTAACGTCATACATCGCTTTTCTATCATAGGTTTTTTGTACATTGGATCGCTTAATTAGTCTAAGAGGATATATCAAAGTGGTTTGTGGTAGTTTTCTGTACTTAGTCATATATATATAATCAGAATCGGGATCAGAATACTTTAATAAAACACAATATAATATATTAAAATGAAATAAAGTGAAGTAAAGTTTTATAAATATAATCCAGTAAATGAAAGACTGAAACGAGACTCAACAATCCATTTTATTTATATAGCACATATTAAAAACAGAGTTTACAGAAGTGCTTCACATAACATAATATATATAATAAAATATAATGTACAATCAGAGATAAAAGGCACGTACGGGCTATGGAAGACGGATACAAATCGATGAAACAGCTCAAACTGACACGACAACAACCGAAATACAATGACTCTAATAGATACTGCTAAAACAGACACTAATAAACCCAAAGCCACTACCACTACCACTACCACACACACGATGTGTGTACTTTTGCCCTCTCTGCAAGATGCTACATGTAGTCTCATAAACGACCCGGTCATGTCATCATTGCCCCTCAGATGAAATCTAACCTTTGACCTCCAATAAGTATCTAACAGCTGGAGGAACACTGAACTGTAATCCGGTAAATCAGTCTGGAAAACCAGTTGCAATGATCCGCATCCCCAAACCCAACGGGACAAAGCATTCCTGCATCGCATCAGTTTGAATAAAGACGGAGAAGAAACGCTGCCCGGTTTGTCTGCAACGCACTGAGACAACACCGTGTTCCAAATCAATCCCACATGCAGCTTTGTAACTGGAATGCTAACCGTGTTAGAGCTGTGAGAGGCCGGGGACGTGGGGAAGAAAACATGGAACAATAACTCTGAGATCTTCGAGGAAAAATGAAGACATTGGCATCATTTTACAACCTTTATGCGAGGCATAGTCCTTGTTATTCACAGCTTCTATTATCATCTGGGAAGAGCTGGGAAGTAACTCAGTGCATTTACTCATTTGAGCTACTCTTTACTTTTCTCCACTTCAGTTCAGTGGTACATGGTGTACTTCAACTCCACTACATGTATTTAATCCCTTCAGTTACTTCTCAGATCTGGATGAATGATGGTAAATCTAATCAAGTGTTGAATCAGACTTTAGTTCCACCTGGAGTGAATCCACCAGCTACCCTGCAGTCTACAAAGTACTTCAGACTAGCTGCACCTCCACCAGCTACCCTGCAGTCTACAAAGTACTTCAGACTAGCTGCACCTTCACCAGCTACCCTGCAGTCTACAAAGTACTTCAGACTAGCTGCACCTCCACCAGCTACCCTGCAGTCTACAAAGTACTTCAGACTAGCTGCACCTCCACCAGCTACCCTGCAGTCTACAAAGTATTTCAGACTAGCTGCACCTTCACCAGCTACCCTGCAGTCTACAAAGTACTTCAGACTAGCTGCACCTCCACCAGCTACCCTGCAGTCTACAAAGTACTTCAGACTAGCTGCACCTTCACCAGCTACCCTGCAGTCTACAAAGTACTTCAGACTAGCTGCACCTTCACCAGCTACCCTGCAGTCTACAAAGTACTTCAGACTAGCTGCACCTTCACCAGCTACCCTGCAGTCTACAAAGTACTTCAGACTAGCTGCACCTCCACCAGCTACCCTGCAGTCTACAAAGTACTTCAGACTAGCTGCACCTTCACCAGCTCTGAGAACACTTTCATGATCAATCATTATAAAACATATCATATATATTATTCTGAAATGGACCAATCTGCACAACGACTACTTTCACTGTCTTTACTATATTTAGATGAGAATACTTTCTACTTTCACTTGAGGAACATTTTGAATGCTTTTACTGTAACAGAGTATTCCTACACTCTGGTACTTCTACTTTACTCAAGTACAAGATCCGAGTACTTCTACTTTTACTCAACTACACGATCCGAGTACTTCTACTTTTACTCGAGTACAAGACCTGAGTATTTCTACTTTGACTCAAGTACATCTCAGTACTTCTACTTTTACTCAAGAACAAGATCTGAGTACTTCTACTTTTACTGAAGTACAAGATCTGAGTACTTCTACTTTTACTCCAGTACAAGACCTGAGTATTTCTACTTTGACTCAAGTACATCTCAGTACTTCTACTTTTACTCAAGAACAAGATCTGAGTACTTCTACTTTTACTGAAGTACAAGACCTGAGTACTTCTACTTTTACTCAAGAACTGTCACGGTTGGGTGAAGGAAGCAGGACCCAAATGCAGATAACTCTGATAAACCTTTATTTCCAGGATAATGAAACTAACACAGACAAACCAGAACACTCACCAGTCACCGACAAAAGACGAACCGACACTGAACACAGGAAGAGACTAAATACAGGGAGGGGTAATCACGAGACGAGACACAGCCGGGCAGGGGAGGAGAAACACGAGGGCCACAGGTAAACACAATCAGACAACTAGACACACCAGGGAAACTAACGACAGGGGAAAACACAGGGAAGGACCAGACAATAACCCAGCAGGAAAACATGACAGCAAACACCCAGACATACAAAACTACAAACGTGACATAACATGAGAATCGAGACAAGAACAAGATCTGAGTACTTCTACTTCTACTCAAGAATAAGATCTGAGTACTTCTACTTTTACTCAAGTACACAATCTGAGTACTCCCACCTCTGCATCGAGGCTAGCAAAAAAACGGTGAAGATTTGTTGACACTTTAATGATTCACATGTGGAACGTTAGCCATCCAAGTGAAGAACAGTACAATAGATTGAAAGGCCATACCTAGCTGTAGGTGCAGAGTGTGTATGAGGATCAGTGTTGGGGAAGTTACTTCCAAAATGTAATATATTACACATTACTTATTACTCTCTTTTGAAAGTAATAAGTTACATTACAATATTACTGTCTCTGAAATGTAATGAGTTACACTACTTTTGTTACTTTTGAGTTACTTTCACCAAAATAAAGTCAAAAGAATGGCTAGTTATTTTAAATGCTAAAATTTACAAATATGACATGTGGGGTACCTCAAGGCTCCATCTTGGGGCCTCTTCTCTTTAACATCTACATGCTAACACTGGCTCAGATAATGAAGAACAACAAAATAAGTTACCATAGCTATGCAGATGACAAACAAATGTACGTAACAATTTCACCAGGAGACTATGCTCCAATTCAAACACTGAGTAAGTGCATTGAACAAATCAATGACTGGATGTGTCAGAACTTTCTCCAATTAAACAAAGATAAAACTGAGGTAATGGTTTTTGGAGCCAAGGCAGAACGTATCAAAGTTAGCGCTGAGCTTCAGTCTGCAATGTTCAAACCAACAGATAAAGCCAGAAATCTAGGTGTAGTCATAGACTCTGACCTGAGTTTCAACAGTCACATTAACAGTTACTAAATCAGCCTACTATCACCTAAAGAACATATCTAGGATTAAAAGACTAATGTCACAGCAGGATCTGGAAAAACGTGTCCATGCCTTTATCTTCAGTAGACTGGACTACTGTGATGGTGTCTTCACAGGTCTCACTAAAACATCTATTAGGAAGCTGCAGCTGATTCAGAACGCTGCTGCTCGAGTCCTCACTGACACTAAGAAAGTGGATCACATCACTCCTGCTCTGAAGTCTTCACACTGGCTTCCTGTGTGTCAAAGAATAGATTTCTAAATACTGCTGCTGGTTTATAAAGCACTGAATGGTTCAGGCCCAAAATACATTTCTGACCTCCTGCTAAACTATGAACCATCCAGATCTCTCAGGTCTTCAGGGACTGGTCAGCTTCCTGTCCCCAGAGACAGATCTCTCAGGTCTTCAGGGACTGGTCAGCTTCCTGTCCCCAGAGACAGATCTCTCAGGTCTTCAGGGACGGGTCAGCTTCCTGTCCCCAGAGTCAGAACTAAACATGGAGAAGCAGCGTTCAGTTATTATGCTCCAAACATCTGGAACAAACTCCCAGAAACTTTCAAATCCAGACTAAAGACTTTCCTTTTTGTCGCTGCTTTTAATAGAACTATTCATATCTTAGACTGCACTGTAACTTTTATCCATGTATTTTTTTTTATGTTTATTTTATTGTCTTTTCTTTTTAATGACTGATTTTAAATAACATTTTCTTAATGTCTTTCATTTTTTGTAAAGCACTTTAAATTGTCTTGTGTTGAAAGGTGCTATATAAATAAACTTGCCTTGCCTTGCCTTACGAACAACTTGTATTACACGGCTTAGTTGAATACTCAATTCTGATTGTAACTTCTTAACATGTGACACATTGTTAATACAGTACAGACCACTGTCAAGGACTATAATGAAGGTTGCTAAGGAGGATCAAGAAAGAGAAAAGAAAAGAGGTTAAAAGACAGAGCGCTGGACGTCAGATACATTACATTACTTTACATTACATTGCATTTAGCTGAGGCTTTTATCCAAAGCGACTTACAATAAGTGCGTTCGACCAACAAAATACAAACTTGAAGAAAACAGAATCATAAAGTACATCAGGTTTCATAGAGCAAAAACATTTCAAGTGCTACTCAACTGGCTTTAGGTAAGCCAGCCCTTTATTAGTATATAAGTGCTTTGTTAATAGTTCTATCGCTCGAAGTGGAGTCGAAAGAGAAGAGAAGGTGTGTAAGCTATCTGCTGTCCTGATGTCAATGGGAGCTCATTCCACCATCTTGGAGCCAGGATAGCAAACCCACGTGTTTCTGCTGATGGGAACTTGGGTCCCCCTCGCAGCGAGGGTGCAGCGAGTCGATTGGCTGACGCAGAGCGTAGTGCACGCGCTGGGGTGTACGGTTTAACCATGTCCTGGATGTAGGAAGGGCCAGATCCATTCGCAGCATGGTACGCAAGTACCCTTGTCTTGAAGTGGATTCTAGCAGTTACCGGAAGCCAGTGGAGGGAGCGGAGGAGCGGCGTGGTGTGGGAACATTTAGGAAGGTTGAAGACCAGACGAGCATTCTGAATGAGCTGCAGAGGTCGGATGGCACATGCAGGTAGACCAGCCAGGAGGGAGTTGCAGTAGTCTAGGCGTGAGGTGACGAGAGCCTGGACCAGAACCTGCGTGGCTTTCTGGGTCAGCTGGGGACGCATCCTCCTGATGTTGTAAAGCATGTATCTGCAGCAACGGGTTGTAGCAGCGATGTTTGCAGTGAAGGGCAGGTTGTTATCTAGGGTCACACCCAGATTCCTTGCAGTCTGAGTCGGGGAAACAACGGAGGTGCCGATGTTGATTGTCAGGTCAAGAGTGGGACGATCTTTTCCCGGAAGGAAAAGCAGTTCAGTCTTGTCAAGGTTGAGCTTGAGGTGATAAGCAGACATCCACTGAGAGATGTCAGCTAGACAAGCAGAGATGCGTGCGACGACCTGGGTCTCTGAGCGGGGGAAGGACAGGATTAATTGGGTGTCGTCAGCGTGGCAGTGGTATGAAAAACCATTCGGGCTAATGACTGATCCGAGCGAGTTTGTGTACAGGGAGAAGAGGAGGGGACCAAGAACAGAGCCCTGAGGGACCCCTGTAGTTAATTGACAAGGGTCGGACTCCGACCCTCTCCAAGTTACCCTGTAGGTACGGTCTTTGAGGTATGAGGTGATGAGGGAAAGTGCAGAGCCTGAAACTCCAAGTTCTTGGAGAGTGAAGGAGGATCTGATGGTTCACCGTGTCGAATGCAGCAGACAGGTCCAGAAGGATGATGACAGAGGATAGGGAGGCTGCTTTAGCCGTGTGCAGTTCCTCAGTAAATCACCAGAAGAATGCAGAGAGGAAGTAAACACTAATAGGACACGGAATGGGCTCTGTAGTGCGTTTAGTATATGGCCATGTACAGGCCCGGTTCCAGAACAAAATGACTCCGGGTGCCTCTGAGGTTACAGGGGGAAGATATAGATATTGTAAATCAAGGCAAATATGATTTGAACCAGCTCATGGTTTGCAATGGCAGACGTTGAAAAGCAAAAGTATTATTAAAACCATACTAAATCATCACCTTGGTCCCATCATATACTCTGGGAAGAGAATATTTACTGTGCTTGAAAACTGGATCACATCATCATCATCATCATCATCATGTGAGGTTGACTTTGTGATGGAGAACATTTCAGCTGCAACATCAGCTCGTTGATAAGCTTGGGATATGAGATAGTTTTGTAGGCATTCGTGGTGAAGGCATCTGTGCTATTGTATGCATTATTTGACCCAACATTTCTACAGGCATGGCAGAATATTAATCTATTTTCACATGAATATTCCATTGTCTATTTTTATACCACGAGCTGCAAAATGACCGCCTATCCCCACTGTACAGACGGGTACTTGTTTAGATATACCTGGGCAGGCTCTGGTTTGCCGTGGTATCCTGGCGCCTGCGGGCCGCAGAGGTGCTGCGTAGTTTCGGGCGACGAAGACTGCTGCTCCGGGGGCGAGGGCGGCGAGTCAGCCGGGAGTAAGCTAGTGTCCACAACGGAGGGTCAAGTGAGGTCCCCATCTGACCTGTTGCTACGGTCTGCAGTAGATGCAGTGTTGCTGGCGTTTAGTGATGGTTGCTTTAACCATTTTCGTATAAATGATTATCCACAGATCAGGGTTTTTAGCTGGTAAAATGTATTAAAAACCGGTAAATTCAAAACCTGACGGTCAAAATGTCTGGTAATAATTAGGGAGGCTCCGATCGATCGGCCGCCGGTCATTATCGGCCGATATTCACTCTTAATAGTTTGATCGGTGCTCTCTATAAAGGCCGATCAGGAGAGAAGGATCTGATCTATATGGACATAAACGCAAGTGAAGTGTAACCGGAGCGAGAGAGATCAGATCAGCTGCTGAGTCTGACCGAGACACGCAGCTCTGCATGAGCACCTGAAGCCCCGCCCTCTGTTTAGCGAGCTGCAGGAGCTGCATGAGAAACTGACGGGCTGTCAGGAGAGAGAGGGAGGGAGAGAGGGAGATAGAGAGGGAGAGACAGAGAGAGAGAGAGAGAGAGAGAGAGAGAGAGAGAGAGAGAGAGAGAGAGAGAGAGAGAGAGAGAGAGAGGGAGGGAGAGGGGAAAAGAGAGGATCCGTTTCTCCCGTGTTATTATTCAAATGTAAACTTCTGAATAATGTACGTTATCTACTACAAGTAGTTTGTTTGAATGTAATAATTATGTTGTTTGTTGTTTGTGGAATAATTTATTGAAAAATGAATCTGAATTTTTCGATATGTTACGATTATAAACTGAAGCAATATAAAAATGAGCCCCGTGAACTGAGTTTTAAACTCGGCGAGAAAAAGTCCTAGCGGAAACCCTGACACAGATGTGTGTCACTGCTGTGGAAGCACTTTGGAAATGATGCACGCGCAGCGGAGCAGGTCACGCGCACCTGACACAATTTGTTGTTTGTATTTTTCGCTCCGTTCTCTTTTTTGAATAGAGGGAATTTCGGGTTAAAATGTGTTGTAACTGCGTTACAGAGCATTGTAACGGGTAATATATTACCCACATTTCATTAGTAATGCGTTACATTACTTTGTTACAGCACTCCGTTACTTTTGTAACGCGTTACACCCAACACTGGTGAGGATAAATTGTGCAACAAAGTATTCTATTCTATTCTCTAGTAAGCTATTCAAGAGTCTTGTTGTTATTCTGCAGAAAAGATTGGATAATGACTTACAGACTTCCATGTAGGGAGAGCACGGGGACTATTAACCTTGAATACAAGCCACACACACACACACACACACACACACACACACACACACACACACACATAGAAATCCCATGCCTTGCGGAAGGAAATAGCAGATATATAATCAAGTGCAGATGAGGATGATAATGAAACCTGGCTACGGTTGCAAAGCAGAGGCGGATATTTTTCTTGGATTTTAAAGTTGATGATAGCGATCTTTAATAAGCCTGTAAATGTGTTAGGCCTCTTAGTTTGTTGAGTCTTTGGATAATCATAATTGAGGAGGAAATTTCCCTCTTACTAAATTTGATTTAGTAATTCCTGATTGTTTGGATATATTACTGTGACAGTTTGTTTAAAAGATAACATATCGTTATACGTTTCCTCGTCTAATCATATCTGTTGTTGTTATTTCCTACGTTTTCGCACATTATGTGCTCCGATAAAATTACTTTAAATTACCTGAACAAATTGGATGCTGCGTATCACAGTGCTCTGAGATTTGTCACAAATTGTAAAGCGCTTACACATCACTGTACACTGTATGCCAAGGCAGGTTTACCATCTCTCTCTGTACGGAGGCTCAGTCACTGGTACACTTTTATCTATAAAGCTATGTTGGATAAACTCCCGTATTATATCTGCTCTCTGATCACACAGAGAGTTGCAAGCAGCGATTGTCTGAGGTCATATGATGTGGTCTTGTTAGATGTGCCAAGAGCAAGGACTGTCTTAGGTAAGGCAGCTTTTATGTGCGCAGCTCCACTTGCTTGGAACAATCTTCAGCAGGAATTGAAACTGAGCGATCTCATTCCTCTGCATGTTTTTAAAGCTAGGGTAAATGAAATGCTTGCTGATACGATGGGCACTTGTAAATGTCTATAACTATGTATCCTGTAAATGTAATGTATGATGTCCTTTATTGTTTTATGTTTCATGTGGAACCTATATGCTGCAGGTCTCCCTTGAAAAAGAGATCTATGATCTCAATGGGACCAATCTGGATAAATAAAGGTTTGAAATGAAATGAAATGACTTACAGTAAGGTCTGTATAGGTAAGGTGTAAACTGGTTTCTAATGAAGTGCTGCTCTAATCAGTCCTAAAACCTGAAAATGAGTCAGCATTTTTTGTCCTTCTTGTTCCCTTATCTTGTTTTTTTACATGTGATTTTAGTAAGATGCCTCATAAAGGGACTAACAGCTTATACGTCTGATTTTACGAACTAAAAAATGCTTTTAAATTCCTTAATTATACAGATTTAACATGTCTTAAAAACGTGGTAGCTAACAACTGCTATTAGCTCGCTAATTAGCTAGGTAGCTAACTAGGGCTATATTAGCAGGGCCAATTAACCCTTCGAAATGAACAGTGGCTTTTCGGCATCAGTATAGAGGTACTGTACGTGACTTAAATAGTGAGAAAAACCCACATGTATGCCTTTCATTTCTATATGTATTTACCAGGAAAACTGTAATTGTTGCTGGTGGCGCAACTTCTGCTACGTAGCCAAGATGGCGGTTCCAGAGTGTGAGAAAACAGCTTTTCACTCTCAAAAGTTATGGCAGCTCCTTCCAGGTACTTGTACTACATTTAGCCATACTTTGATTACAGAAGTATGCAATTTGAGACACAGAAACTGCCTGCCTTTGCTGCAAATACAGTAACAACCAGAGATGGCAAAAGTACACACATCCTTAACTTAAATAGAAGTACACATACTCGTGTTTAAAAATACTCTGGTGAAAGTAGAAGTACTGACTAAACTACTTTACTCAAGTCAAAGTAAAGAGGCTTTGAAGTGTCCTTCAGTAGAAAGTACCCATAGTTAGCAGCTGCTTTAAAGAGTACCTGACCTCCCTTTATATCAATAGAACAATAATGTCATCGTTAATGAATGTTTCCATGGTGACCAACGGCAACAAGACAACGTTTCCATTGGTTTGTACTCCACTACTTCCCACCTCCGGTAACAACCAAATACTGCTTGCCTCTGTTTAAGGAAGGGATGTTTTCATTCTGACTGTGAGAGGAGGCAGAAAAGCCGCAGGACAGGGCCGTGCTAAAGGAGAGGAAACCTCCCTGAGCTTTGAGTGCTGAGGGTCAGAGGACAAGGTCTCTGTAACATAACGTGTGAGAGAAATACTAAACTCACAGTGAGAGCAGCGGGAGAAACACACGGTTGTGATGAAGCGTTAGACATGAGGAGTGGAACATGTTGTTGGAAACAGCGCCTGGCTTTCTCCCAGAGAATGTTTTGGGAGAGCTTCAGGTTGTGACTGCAAAACGAAAGATAAAAAAGCTGTATATTGCAGAAGTTGGACTTGATAACACGAGCTATCAAACACACACACACACACACACACACACACACACACACACACACACGTGTTTGGCCTGAGGCTGAGGGCAAGAGGTTATGAGCAGATGTATGACTTTAAAGTGAGTTGCATGTTGTCAAGTGGAAAAGTTACCAATTAAAAAATTAACCGATTACAACACTGACTTTAATAGATGTTAAATAAAGTAAAAAGGTGAGCATTTCCTACATTTGAACCTGACTACAGAGAAACAACATGACCTGAACATGGCCGTCTTATTTGTATCGTAGAAATGCTAATATTATCTTCTAAATATGTTTTTAAACCAGGTTATTATACTGTAAGTGGGATTACAACATATATCTCCCTTTGAAGTCCTGACCAAAACAGCAGCAATGCAATGTTTCAAACAACATACAAACATTCAAGGCAAGTTTATTTATAGAGCACCTTTCAACACAAGGCAATTCAAAGTGCTTTGCAAAAAAATAAATGGCATTTAAAATCAGTCATTAAAAAGAAAAGACAATAAAATAAACATTAAAATACAAGTTATAAGTTACTGTGCAGTTTAAGCAGCGGCAAAAAGAAAAGTCTTTAGTCTGGATTTAAAAGCATAGAACAACATACATTATTTCAAACAATATACAGGCATTATGTAAGTTGCTGTAAGCCCCCAGGAAGTGCGCTGGACTCAGATGAAAATATTCGTGCTGGCCAAACGGCGGTACTACACTTCCGTTTGGTTGCCAGGCCCGGAAACACTTTTTCCCATTGACTTACATCGGGAAAGAGTGGTCTGCAAATCGTTGGATACTTTTTTTTAAACTAAATAAACTGCCCAGTATACTTGTATAGCCATTATTAAAAACATTAGTTCCTCAAGTTGTAATAATGTGCTAAAAATATACAACATGTTTTTCTAATATATATATTATTGTAAGTGTCTTTGGTTTCCTGAGAAGCCTATTGTACAACTTGAAAATGTAATTAGAGAGAATTGTCCAGATGTGTGTGTCCAACCTGGGTCATATTTTGCACTTTTCTATAATGTATGAAAACAGCTCTTGCAAAATAACTCAACTCGAGTTCGACGGGGCAAATTAAATGAGTAACCGTATGATTATTAGGTTAAATAACATGTTATATTTGTTATTTAAACCATTTCTATGTGAGTGGCATCTTAAATAGATTCACCTAAAATGCCCTCTTTAAGCGCCTGCAGCAGGAAGCAGTAACTCTGCTAAATCTAATAAGCGTTATTTGAATAGTCTCGCTTTCCCTCTCCAATTAAGTGATTAGGATGATGTTATTAGATTAGGAGTTTTCCTACAACTCGTTTTGCTTTCTCTACCGGAGTCCATTCTGGTGACGCGACTCCTTCCTCAGTGAGATCCCAACCGGTTGGAAAACTAAAAACCACTAAAACAATGATGGGATATTACTGTTAGGGAATAATGTGCTTAGGTATTCAACCTTTGACACAGTTCATCAGTGTCCTCCTCTCACTGTCTCCTTTCCCACGGCACAGGTCTCCGGCCTGGGGTTCTGCTGCTATCTCTCTCGAGGAGGGGCCGCTGGGCGCATTGATGTTGCCGCTTATGACCGAGCACAAGCCGCCATGAGGTAGTTTACTGTTAAGGCACGTAGGTTCCCTGCAGCACGTTATTTTCTAACGATGACAGCTCTAGTTGGATTCGGGGTCCATATTTGTTCAGTCTCGTTGATTATTCCACTCTGATAGATAAAACCTGGAACTACAGAAGGGGTCTTCAGAATTGATTGTGGCATCTCAACCGTGGGGTCAGACCGTGGCCCGTGACATGTCGTGTGAATTCTCCGGGCGAAGCTCCAAATAAACCGTCAGTGTTTGCCATCAAAGCTCCAGCTCTCCTCGTGTCTCTCGGAGTCCTGTTTCCAATTGCTTCAGAAGTTTCCCCCACAATTACGAAACACCAGTGGCGGTTCTAGACCAATTTGACTGGGGGGGGGCCACTGGGGGGCCACTGGGGGGCCAGCTATTTTCTGAGGGGGGCCCAATAAATCAGTACGAAAAAGAGAACAAGACAGTATGAAGTCATTGCGCATAAGAAAACAATGCAATACAGTTATTGGTATTTGTTTCAGTCCACTTATTTATTTCAGATATATCTTATAGTTATTACTGTTTGCTTCAGCTTAAGTTATAGCACCATTTTTGCACTAACCACCATATAATATTTATATAAAAATAAAGGCAATGAACAGTTACATCTCTACTTTACATCTACAGTTACACACATACAATAGTTCAAAATCACCTTCAATTATCGTGGTCGTCTCTCTAAACGTAGGTTTCAATCAGTCTTTCTTGGATGCAACAGCCTCTGATGATCCGAGATGAAAAGTGTTTGTTTTTCGCGCGCTTCAGCCGGACAGTGAAAGTGAGTGCACCGCTCTAATGGGTCCTGAGTGCACCGCTCTAATGGGTCCGACTAGAATGACGAATAACGTTAGTTCCGCCTATTTCGTCATTCAATAAATCGTGTAATAAATCATACATTTTTCTTTTTTTTCACTTTTCATTTTTAGGAGGATCAGCGGGGGGTCAGAGGTCAGTGTTAGGGGGGCACTGGCCCCCCTGGCCCCCCCTAGAACCACCCCCCTGCGAAACACCATGTCCATCTTAAAGGGAGAACTAGAATCCATTGGTCGATGTGATCGCTCTTATATCCCATGATTGAAGTCGTTTTAAAATTGTGCCAGTTTTTGTAATGTTTCTTGAAAGAGAATTTTGTAAGATGTGCAAGTAACTTTACAGAGCTCAGGTGTTTAATTGTCTTATTAGTTTAATAATAGTTTAATAGTTTTCAATAACAAAGTGAAAACCAACCTGTTTACACTGCACTTCGGCCAATGAGACAACATCTCTCTTTGTACGTAACACTTATAAAGGTTGGCTAACTGAAAGCTAACGTCCCTGCAGGATTCTTGCTAGTTTGTATCTTATTGGTTGATTCCATTAATTGGATGTCACATTGGATACAAGTTTAAGCTAAATGAAAAGTAATGTAAATCGATGTTGTGTGTCGATCGTTAGCCACACAGAAAACTATCAGCTAACTGTCGATTGTAAGTAAACAGTCACATGAATTTGCAGCTTCACAATCCTCAAAGAAGTATCTCTGAATATCACGCTCTCTTGAATCTGGAGGAGTTCTTGACCGTATCCCCTCGCAGCACACCTGGTTCTGTAAAGCCGTCCTCCTGCAGTCTGACCCGACCACTGCCGGCCTCCAGGGAAGGAGAAGCGGGAACGTTTCCAGTAAAGAATTAAAAAAACTCCAAATATCCTCAACACTTCAGAGGAGGCTATCACAACCACACACATCCCTACAGTATGAAACCTGGAGCAGATCCGTCTCGACTCTCTCGTGTCACGGTGCATGAATATGTATGAACACGCTCTCCGACACACCGGTAGATAAATGCCCGCGAGCCACGTGTGATATTTTCATTTACTGTACAGACCCATGATTCTGTTCGACTGACAGAGAGGGCAAAAGTACACACATCCTTTACTCGAGTAGAAGTACACACATCCTTTACTCGAGTAGAAGTACACACATCCTTTACTCGAGTAGAAGTACACACATCCTTTACTCAAGTAGAAGTACACACATCCTTTACTCGAGTAGAAGTACACACATCCTTTACTCGAGTAGAAGTACACACATCCTTTACTCGAGTAGAAGTACACACATCCTTTACTCGAGTAGAAGTACACACATCCTTTACTCGAGTAGAAGTACACACATCCTTTACTCGAGTAGAAGTACACACATCCTTGACTCAGTAGAAGTACACACATCCTTGACTCAAGTAGAAGTACAGATATTCATGTTTAAAAATACTCTGGTGAAAGTAGAAGAACTGACTAAACTTCTTTACTCAAGTCAAAGTAAAGAGGCTTTGAAGTGTACTTCAGTAGAAAGTACCCATAGCTAGCAGCTGCTTTAAAGAGTACCTGACCTCCCTTTGTATCAACAGATCAATAAAGTCATTGTTACTGTCTACTGTATGCGCACACCACTATAGCCTCTGTTTCCAGCTCCCATATGATGACATTGTTGTCATAGCAACGTCAAGAGAGTGAGCCGCAGACTACAAATCAATATGGTCAACTCTCAAAGTTGGTAAAGGGTAACTTAACTTGTTATTTTAATTGTGGCCCTTTTTGCCACGTTTGAAAGATCCCAAAAGTTAGTCTCAATACGAGCTAATCTAGACGGCATCTTTCTCCTGATTTTAAATTGTATTTAGGGAGAAGCTGAATGTAAAATTCAAGTTTGTAGTATTATATAAACGCTTTAGGAGGCTCATGATACTTCCCCTCGTAGGATGTCATCCCGGAGTCTCATTTTACATACACATAGTCATATTGACGTTGATAAAATGTAAAGAAAATAAGGCAATATTCCTCTTAGTCAAGATTGTGTAACACTATACTGGAGTTCATTTGATTGTGTTGAATATTATAGGTGGATGTAACTTCAAAAGAGTGTTTCTCTCCATGTTCATGATGTGATGTAACATTGTGACACTGATGGCTTTCGATTCTTACATATACTGACAAGTGTGATTTTCTTCTCTTCATAGAAGCCCACTTTCTCCTGCTGCTTCCCACTTTAGCCAGCTCACAGAATGTTTAGCAGAGTACAGGAGGTGAAGGTTAAGCTCATCTTCTAAGTTATCTTGCACGGGGTGTGGACACAAGTGTGGCTGATAACACACAATATCAAATCCTAAAGCAGACATGTTGGCTGTGCAGGTCTATTCACAAAGCTATTCAAAGTGTCTTCACCATCATTTCTATTTCTACTCCACTGAGAGCTGCATAACTAAAAGCTTCTGCGCTTTCCACCCACAGCCATACATATTTAACGTTGTGTGCAAAGCTTTGTGATTCAACCATCAAACGTTATGCTCGAATACTGATTAACTCTCAAGCCCCGAAAGAGTCAATATGCATTTTTAATGATCTACCAGGTTCTTCATTATTTATCCTTCAGTGAAATTGCTGCCCGCTGGCCAGTGGTTAATGGTCTGAGCTTCGATTTTCACCTGACCAATAGATGACATCGAGGCTGATGGAGAAACAGAGGTGTGATGGCTAATGAATGTTTCCATGGTGACCAGTGTTCAACATGTAAGAAGTAGAAAGTACAGGTATTTGTGTTCAACATGTAAGAAGTAGAAAGTACAGGTATTTGTGTTCAACATGTAAGAAGTAGAAAGTACAGGTATTTGGGTTCAACATGTAAGAAGTAGAAAGTACAGGTATTTGAGTTCAACATGTGAGAAGTGGAAAGTACAGGTATTTGAGTTCAACATGAGAGAAGTAGAAAGTACAGTTATTTGAGTTCAACATGTAAGAAGTGGAAAGTACAGGTATTTGTGTTCAACGTGTGAGAAGTAGAAAGTACAGGTATTTGAGTTCAACATGTAAGAAGTAGAAAGTACAGGTATTTGGGTTCAAGATGTAAGAAGTAGAAAGTACAGGTATTTGTGTTCAACATGTGAGAAGTAGAAAGTACATGTATTTGAGTTCAACATGTAAGAAGTAGAAAGTACAGGTATTTGAGTTCAACATGTAAGAAGTAGAAAGTACAGGTATTTGAGTTCAACATGTAAGAAGTAGAAAGTACAGGTATTTGAGTTCAACATGTAAGAAGTAGAAAGTACAGGTATTTGTGTTCAACATGTAAGAAGTAGAAAGTACAGGTATTTGAGTTCAACATGTAAGAAGTAGAAAGTACAGGTATTTGAGTTCAACATGTAAGAAGTAGAAAGTACAGGTATTTGTGTTCAACATGTAAGAAGTAGAAAGTACAGGTATTTGAGTTCAACATGTGAGAAGTAGAAAGTACAGGTATTTGTGTTCAACATGTAAGAAGTAGAAAGTACAGGTATTTGAGTTCAACATGAGAGAAGTAGAAAGTACAGGTATTTGTGTTCAACATGTAAGAAGTCAAAATAAAAAGTCGTCTGAAAAATAAATAGTGGAGTAACTGATACCAGAAACATAAGGAAACAGTAACGAAGTATTTGTACTCCACTACTTCCCACCTCTGCCCACTGAGGAGATGTTTTCAGTGAGGAAGGGAAGGTGGTACAGTGAGTGGCTCGCTCTGTTTGAACGGTGCATTCCACAGTCAGGCTTTAGAAAAACATTCCCTTCATGCAGAGCTACTGGTACACATAACTCCATGTGCCCCGTCAGCTAATGATGCAGCCTTGACTCTCACACACTCTGTACCTGTGCACGCAGGAGTTCATGCATTCTGTATATGAAGCACAAAGGTTGATATAAGCAGACAAGGTGTTATAAAAACACAAAGGCCTCTCTGCATGCAGATCCGTGTCTACAGTATATACAGTTACTGTGAAAATAAAAACATGCTCAATGAATCTCTTTTAAAATAAAAGCAAACATCTGAACTAAGTTTGACTGAAACATGATGGAGTTCGGGTTAGGGTTTTAAAACGGATTTATTTGTATAACCTAAGACATGTTTTTAAGACTTTAAGGCACAATTTAAGACTCAAACAACATCGTATTGTTATTAATAAATGTTATTTTATTGCAGCATTAGGTGCATTGTAACAAGGACCTGTCCCATGTGCGACAACATTATTTAGATTTTGTCCATTTTTATTTTTTAACTCCAACTAGTGTAGTGTCGCATTATAGTGTTACGATTTACTAATTAACAATGTGGGACAGTTTTACTGATAGACAATGACCATATCCAGCTCTCCTCTGTACTTATATATATATATATATATATATATATATATATATATACTCCTATTGAACCTGAGCAGAGCAGCTCATGGCTTTCAAAACTGGAATCTGAGGAGAAACAACACACACACACACACACACACACACACACACACACACACACACACACACACACACACACACACACACACACACACACACACACACACCATGTATACATCACTTCAGGGGACATTACATTGACTTACATGCATTTCCTGGAGACTTATCCTAACCTTAACCATAACCACCACATGCCTAACCCTAACCAAGTATTCACCCTAAAATTAATGACCCTCCCTTATGGGAACCTCCAATTTGTCCCCATAAGGGAAGCCAGTCCCCACACATGACTATGTAAACAGATGTAGGTCCCCACAAGTATAGTAATGCTAGACCACACACACCCACCCACACACGGTAAAATATAAAAATAAAAATTGTATAAACTCAAAATGCTTTCCTTGGTAAATAGATTATGCACAATCCTATTAAAGCACTCAAAATGTCAGTCTAAATCCCGATGTTGCTTCAATCTTTATTTACATAATCGTAGTATCAAAGTACATTTACCTGGCTTTATTACAGGTAGCTTCTGGTTTATTTTATTTCAGATATGCTTTAGGGGTTTGAAAATGTAAATGTTCAGGAAAACTCCTTCTAGTTTTATCTTTCACGATGGCTACCTTTTATATTCCATTACTTCACTGTTTTACAACCTCCATTAGAGCTCGTTCATTTATCCGAGGAAGCAGAAGGAGGTATTAACTTCCTGTCTGGTGTCCCGAGGCCTGGGTAAATCTGGTGAGTCAAGTTTACTTTGGGGTGGATTAAGGATGAGAATGTTTGCTCTCTTAACTAAGTCCTTCGGTGTGTCCTCTGCATCGCCCGGTGTCTCCGGTGCCAAAACGCCCCGCGGCTGAAAGCTCTGACTCACACTGACCACCACAACATGTCTGATGTCTGCAGAGCACTGAATAGATCCTTAATACCACATTTAATATATTATACAAGATCAGACTCTTAGATAGACTGACACCGGCTGATGAACATTTTCAATAACTCCAGCAAGTCTGTTTCTTAAATATCCTGTTCATTTTCAGGTGTATATCAGTATGTAGTGTCTCTACTTTAAAGAGTCCTCTCCTGCTGATGTTCAGGTGTATATCAGTATGTAGTGTCTCTACTTTAAAGAGTCCTCTCCTGCTGATGTTCAGGTAATAATAATAATAATAGCTTGGATTTATATAGCACCTTTCAAGGGACCAAAGGTAATAGGGCAAAAACAAACATAACAAAACAAAAGTCAGACAGACGAAACAACAGATCGATTTAGGGGCCGAAAGCCTTGGCAGACAGATGGGACTTGAGGGTGGGAGTGATGTGCTGCCACGGCTTTGTGTGCGTGAGGACCCTAGCAGCACAGCTTTGGACATACTGGAGCCTCTCCAGGGTTTTGTTGGGAACCCCGAACAGGACACCATTGCAGTAGTCCAAGCGGGTGGTGACAACTGCATGCACTAGGGTTTCGGCAACCGACTCCGAGAGTGACGGTCGGAGTCTGGCAATGTTCCTCAGGTGGTAAAAGGCCGATTTGGTCACACATTTGACGTGGGAATGGAAGGAAAGGGTGGAGTCGAGAATGACACCCAGGTTGCGGGCTTCAGGAGATGGGGAGATGGAGCAGCCGTCGACCTCAAGGACGACGTCACCAACCTTCTGGAGCAGGGCCTTGGGTGCCACAACCATGAGCTCTGTTTTATTGCTGTTCATCTTAAGATAGTTGGAAGACATCCATGTTTTGATGTCATGCAGGCAGTTGATGAGAGACTGAGGGGGGAGCTGGGAGGATGGAGTGGTGCTGAGATACAATTGGGTATCATCAGCGTAGCAGTGAAAATTGAGTCCATGATGTCGGATGATCTGGCCGAGGGGGAGCATGTAAATGGTGAACAGGAGGGGGCCAAGCACAGAGCCCTGGGGTACACCGTGGTGGACTGGGGCCGGAGGTGAGTTTGAGCCACTGATGGAGACAAACTGTTTCCTGTTGTGGAGGTAGGATGTTAACCAGGACAGCGCTGTGCCAGTGACACCTAGGAGGTCTGAGAGGCGGGTGAGGAGGATGTTGTGAGAGATGGTATCAAATGCTGCAGAGAGGTCCAGAAGGATGAGGATGCTGAGGTGGCCAGAGTCAGCAGCAATGAGGAGATCAGTGTATATCAGTATGTGGTGTCTCTACTTTAAAGAGTCCTCTCCTGCTGATGTTCAGGTGTATATCAGTTAGGGATGCACCATATTGCTTTTTTGAAACCGATACCGATACCGATAACTTCCTGCTTCTCAAGACCGATACCGATACCGATAACCGATAATAAAAATAAAAATTACGCCACTAATTATTTTAACGCGATTAACGCATGTGTATTTTTTTTTCTCGGCCGCCCCGTAGCTTCAGAGCGCATCGAGTTTAAAATACCATCTACAAGCTGATGCTGACAGCCCCGCTCCTGCCGCCCGCTTGTGGCAGACCACACTTCCACGCTCACCGGCAGGCACCGACTGGCCATCTGGAGGACCGGGAGGGTGTGTGTACGTGTGGTCCGAGCGAGCAAGAGAGAGACGTTACGTGCATTGTTGTTGTTAGCATCTGGTGCTAGCTAGCTGCGCTAACGGATATAAGGTGCTGTTTAAATGAAAACAGAGGAGCGCTCTATCCACACAACTGCGCCGAGCACTTGACTTGATGCAGGAAGCAGACAGCGGGACATTGTACGAAAAGTCAGCACACTCAGCAACATGATTGCAGCGTCCAGGCAGCTCCGGTTCGAGCATATGCCTTGAGTTGCACATAGCTCCAACGCGCGCGCGCAGACACACACACACACACACACACACACACGCACACACTGTATTGTATTATTGTCTTCGTACGCTTTTAACACACCATCGTAGCGATGGCGATGTTTCAGGTGACTGATCAGGTTCGAAGTATTGGGGAGCGCTGGATTTGTGAAGAACTCCCCTCTTCCTAAACCACTAACACCACAGTACTGGCAAAACGGGAGGAGCCGAGTGAAAAACAAGCGCCCCTCATCCCAATCCACACCGCAGGATTTTTTTTTACCCAAAAAATATATTGTATATTATCGGTGCTATTAATACTGTTATCGGTTTATCGGGATGACGTCATAATTCCTAATATCGGACCGATAATTATCGGGCCGATAATTATCGTGCATCCCTAATAGTGTGTAGTGTCTCTACTTTAAAGAGTCCTCTCCTGCTGATGTTCAGGTGTATATCAGTATGTGGTGTCTCTACTTTAAAGAGTCCTCTCCTGCTGATGTTCAGGTGTATATCAGTATGTAGTGTCTCTACTTTAAAGAGTCCTCTCCTGCTGATGTTCAGGTGTATATCAGTATGTAGTGTCTCTACTTTAAAGAGTCCTCTCCTGCTGATGTTCAGGTGTATATCAGTGTGTAGTGTCTCTACTTTAAAGAGTCCTCTCCTGCTGATGGTCAGGTGTATATCAGTATGTAGTGTCTCTACTTTAAAGAGTCCTCTCCTGCTGATGTTCAGGTGTATATCAGTATGTAGTGTCTCTACTTTAAAGAGTCCTCTCCTGCTGATGTTCAGGTGTATATCAGTATGTAGTGTCTCTACTTTAAAGAGTCCTCTCCTGCTGATGTTCAGGTGTATATCAGTATGTAGAGTCTCTAGTTTAAAGAGTCCTCTCCTGCTGATGTTCAGGTGTATATCAGTATGTAGTGTCTCTACTTTAAAGAGTCCTCTCCTGCTGATGTTCAGGTGTATATCAGTATGTAGTGTCTCTACTTTAAAGAGTCCTCTCCTGCTGATGTTCAGGTGTATATATCAGTATGTAGTGTCTCTACTTTAAAGAGTCCTCTCCTGCTGATGTTCAAGTGTATATCAGTATGTAGTGTCTCTACTTTAAAGAGTCCTCTCCTGCTGATGTTCAGGTGTATATCAGTATGTAGTGTCTCTACTTTAAAGAGTCCTCTCCTGCTGATGTTCAGGTGTATATCAGGGTACAGGGATTGTAGCCTTTGCAGACCATTTACATGCACTAAAACCTATAGAACACACTACAGGAGAGGGGAAAACCCCAAACCGCCTCTTTAAACCTTCATCCCTTTCTCTTCAGCCCTAAAACAATGGTTGTCAGCTTCAGTATTCACTCACTCTTTGAATATGTGAACATCCTGTCTTGGTTAAACATTACTTTTGAGATATATGTTGCAACACACATGGGAGCGATATTACACTCAACGCAATGTGCTCTCAGTGCAACATCCAGCACACCCTCACCGAATGTCAACACACCTCCAACATATTCTGCTTTCACTTCATAATCGATTCCGCATGAGTTGGCAGCAGGACTGCATGATGTTTACATTTTTATATCCAATAATCACAGCTGCTTATAATCTTTAAAAACGGTATTGGTTAGAAGATCTGTTTCAAATAAAGGAAAATACACAATGGTGCCTTCTGCAATATGACAACAGATTAAATTACCATGAATACAGACATACAGACACACACACACACACACACACACACACACACGCACACATACCATGTATACATCACTTCAGGGGACATTACATTGACTTACATGCATTTCCTGGAGACTTATCCTAACCTTAACCTTAACCAACACATGCCTAACCCTAACCAAGTCTTCATCCTAAAATTAATGATCCCCTTCATGGGGACCTCATCACACACACACACACACACACACACACACACACACACACACACACACACACACACACACACACACCTCAACTAATACACCTCATCTCCTTCTGGGAGTTAAGCGTCATATTTTGCTTTTGTGTTTAGGCAAAATGATTAAACTCCAGGTCTATAACAATTTTCTTTAATATTTACTCATAATTAATGTTCAGGGAAAAAAGACATGGCTTCTATTTTTATATCGGTGTTACTGCCAGTGTCATGGGTAAGAAACATTGTTTTGTTTACTTCTCTCTCTGGTCATTGGCTGAAATCTAGTTTTCACCGCGGACCTCTTTAAGCTCGTGTACACAGAACTGTGTATGTTTGCACAGGTGCGTCTAAAGTGGGTGTGATGTGGAAAAAGCAAAAGCCAGATTCCTTCTGCCTGAGAGATCTGTATCATATATATTCTATATGTTTGTGTGCCTGTAAATGGTTTGTCCAGAGGGAGTTTCTCTCTCACACATGTCGTCCTTAAAAGGCTGTAATTTTGAAAGATGTTTGAAGAAACGCACACATCCAAAGCAGTAACAGAGGGATGGGATGAATCCTACTTTACTTTGAAATATGTGGGAATGTGGAAAAACAATCCTAACCATAAACACGTGGTCATTTTTTATCTTCTCGTGTAAATCTGTAAAGTATCAGAGGCAAGCTGCTGTGCGGATTCATTTACAAGCTTTCAAAGATCCGCACCATCAGATCCTTATGCGAGATATGCTGGGACAGAAGAAGAGGAGGGTGTGTGTGACTGAATAATCAGTTGTTGCACATTTCCAGGCTCGGGCCTTAAACTGGTCTTTCATGTCGGTCGGTCTGTGATCTCAGCGTAAAGCCCGTTTCAGCCATCATAGCAGAAAATGTGGTAAAACAGAGCCAAGCTAAGCTTTCCCAAGTGTCCCGACTTTAAACACTGTGCCTGTCTTTGACACTGAGACAACAGTCCCATTGTGCGGGGACGCAGACAGTCTGTGTTGTACTAATGTTGACATTTCACAGAGACAACAGCCCGGTTACAGCCTCAGAGATCACAACGCAGACTCCCTGACTCTCTCACACAATTACACGAATGACTGTGTGAAGTAATATCTCTAAAACATCAAAGTGGGAGATAAATGACCTTTTATGTAACGAGGAGTCATGAGAATAATGCCCAAGTTCACGACCAATGAGAAATGATGTATAAATGATTCTAATTAAGGTCCATTATTTAAACTACCTGCAGTAAACCACGTTGGAGAAGTAGGCAGCGTGGGTTATGTAAATTAAACATGACGTTCGACACAGAAAAAGGTGACATTTAAGACGGAGAAAGTATTTTATCCCATGATTCTTTTGGAAAAGTACTCAGATCATTTAGTCAAATAAACGTGGCAATACTACGGTGTAGGGATTTTAGCCTTTGCAGACCATTTACATGCACATAAACACATATAACACTACAGCAGTGTTTCTCAAACGTTTTCATACCAAGGACTTAACCAATAAAAAAACACTCGCGGACCACCTAACTCCACAAATATCCAAAAACACATCGTTTTTTTACAAATCGCCTGAAAATGCTACAAACAAGTGGCCACATGTGCGATGAAGGTGTTTATCTGGGCTATATCATGCAATCGAAAGTGAAAGTTAAGCTCGCTCCATTGCGGAGATATTCCCGCGAGAGTGCGGAAAACTTAAATGTATTTATTTATTTCAAATGTGAAATGTTACCAATATACTCACGGACCACTAGGGGGCGCTCGCGGACCACCAGTGGAAAAAACCCAAAAAGCATAAAAGGGGCCTCTTTAATTGACTGTATAACGAATATTGATGGCTTATTGTGTCCATCACATCAATGTTGAACCATATGTTAACCATAACAATTTAACAGTTGCTTCTTTCGGATACCAGTGAGGAGGTAAGTTTCCTAAATAGTGCAAAGAAAAACTCACGTTGAACCTTTTATTGGAATAGTGCTGTGTTTAACAAAGCAACCACAATTGCAGCTAGTCGCACAACATCTGTTTTATAGCCAAGATGGTGGTCTTTGAGTGTTAGAAGGGTCCTTTCTCACGGACCTGTGAGTGCCTATCCGGGTGTTCGGAGTGCCATTTTGACAGTGTTGGCATTGGGAAGCCCTTATGCACTCAAACAGCTAATGTAAATATAGAAATGCTTGCTTTGAGACACAGCAAAAGTGAATTAGAAGCAGCAACAAACACATCCGAATCTTTAGTAAAGTCCTGGGAAAATAGGGACTGAAAAAATGAATTTAAGCGCTAGGCAAAGATATTAAGATGTCGTAATGACAGTTTTCCACTCAGGCTTTCTGTCCAGGGACATCTGGGTCTGACTCACTTCTTGGTGGAGATCATCGCCAGCACCACAGCTGGTTTGGGGAACGAGAGCCATGATGGCTGTTTAATAACGGGACCGTGTGATGTGGACGAGCAGATTGAGGATAAACTCAGACTGAGTCACACAGACAGGCTCAAAATAGGTCTGAAATCATTTATGAACTGATGATGTTCTGCCTGAAAAACTTTATTTTTCTGTCTTCAGATCAAGTTTGAGAACAGAGACATTACTTCATTGATTGGTAACATTTGGATAACGTTTTATCCATGCTACGACTTTAGGGATAACAAGTAAGTAAGTGGGTTCATCCATTTGGTCCAGGCTGAGTACTGGATAGAAATATACAAAAGACACCGGTGTTTCCAAAAAAGGCACATCATAATGAGTGTGTTTACCTGACTTCTTTCGCCATCTATGATAGTTAAATGTCATAAAATGTAGTTCTGACATTCATGCCCCACTGATAATGAACTGTAATATCTGTGGTGATCCTTTAAAGGTGGGGTAGGTACGTTTGAGAAACCGGCTCGAGATACACTTGTTGTTATATTCCATGGAATGCTCTTAACATCCCGATAGCAATGAATATCTGAAGTGCTTTGACAAAAAACCCATACAAAAACATCATCTGTGGAAGCCGTGGTCCGAAGCTGTCTTCACATGGATGCACAAAGAGGACATTCAGAGGCCATGCAACTTTTAAAGAGACATTATGGAAATAATAAGGCACTCAAATGGACAGCTATCAAGCCAGATGATGGACAATCTCTTCATGCCTACTCACTATACCTAAAAGAACGCCTTAACGCCATGCAGGACTTGGAGTACATGGATGAGCTAGACGTCACATCAACGTTAAGACTAATTGTATCCAAGCTACCATATTAGCTCAGGGAAAGATGGCGCACAACAGCGTATGAAGAATTTCAAAAGAAAAACATCAGAACTAGATTCAAACATCTGGTCGAATTCACCGAAAAGCATTCTGACATATTATTACACCCAGTGTTTGGAGAAATTAAAGACTCAAATCCCACTAAAAAGATAATGCCCCACCAATAGGACCACTGACCTCAGAACACCTAAAAGGAGCAGTAGCTTTGCCACGGCTGTCACCGCATCTGAACATTATGACACCAGGCTACAGGCATTTAAGGTGCAGCAACCCACCGACATCAAAGCTGCCCCTGCAACCCTATGTAGTTTCTGTCAAGGCCGGCATGCAGTAGTGGACTGCTTAAAACTCAAATCAGAGCCTCACGACCAAAAGGTTAATTATCTAAAGACGAATGGTTACTGTTTTGGTTGCCTTAAGAAGGGTCACATGAGCAAAGACTGGACAGTGAAGCTAAACTGTCTAACATGCCAAAGGAAACATCCAACACTGCTGCATATTGATGAATTAAATTCAAAACAAGTCACCCTGCAAAACAGTAGAACAGAACCAAAGCGAGCGTCCATCAACAGTGCGAAGGTATCAGCCGATCAGTCAACGGGGACCGGTGAGCATTGTGCCCTTGCTATTGTTCCGGTGCAAGTTAAAGCAGCAAAAGGAAGCAAGTATATTCAAACCTACGCCTTTCTTGACCCGGGGAGCACGGCCGCATTCTGTACTGAAAACTAATGAACCTGTCACGATAACAGGTACAGATCAGAACCCAATAGCACGACTCGGATACAACCAGTATATAGTAATGTTCAGTTTATTCCAGGTCAGAGTCAAAACCAGTAAATCCGTCAGACATGCAGGAAGGAATCGAAAACTGGGCAGGACAAAACTCAGGACTAGAACACAACACTCACTGGAGAGCTTGGCGGAAACGACAAGACAATCTGGCAAAGGACAAGTGATAATGAGGTGGTATAAATACTGTGGAGTGATGAGGGAATGAGTAACAGGTGAGGGGAAGGGCGGAGGAGACCAGGTGAGGGAAATGAGCTGATTACAAGGGCCTGGAGGAAAGCGGGATCTGAAATGACAGGAGAGTTTAGATGAGCCATCAAACAAACAATAATAAAAGTGTCTAACTTGTGACAGAACCAACTGAATACTAAAGGACGAAAGACTGAAGTTCTACTCCGCACAATGGGACAAAAAAGGAATGCAAAACAGCTATGAAATCACAGGTCTGGAAATAGGAAACATAGATGCAGGACAATGTATCAACTTGCCCAAAGTGTATCCACAAACTAAGATTCCGGTCTCAAAGGAAAACCTTCTCACACACTCCGATCTTGAAAAACGGCCTCATCTCAGTCAGATCCAAATCAAGGAAATTGATGCAGACATTGAAATGCTGATGGGGATGAATGTTCCCAAAGCCTTGCGACCCTGGGATATAGTCCACAGTCAGGGAAATGGACCATATGCAGTGAAGACAATGTTTGGATGAGTGGTCAATGGGCCCCTCACATCTCACACTGCTATGGATACTTCTGAAACAATGTCAGCACCCGTCAATAGAATTTCACTGGATAATCTGAGGGACCAGCTAGTCTCACAGTACAACCAGGATTTCCCTGAAAAGGAATATGAGGGAAAAAGAGAGATGTCATGTGAGGACAGGAAATTCATGGCCTTGGCTGAAAGTTCAATAATCATCAAAAACGGACATTTCAACTTACCGCTACCCTTCCGTGATAAGGACTTGGCCCTGCCTAACAATTTCAACATGGCATTACATCGCACAGCCGACCTTGCTGGGAAATTCAAGAGGGATTCAGTTTACGCTGAAGAATATAAAGCCTTCATGGAAAAGGTACTGGACAAGGGCTATGCCGAAAAGGTTCCACAAGATCAACTTCAGAGATCAGACGGCAGGCTCTGGTACCTCCCACATCATGGGGTTTACCATAAAAGAAAGAAGAAACTCAGGGTTGTATTTCACTGTTCATCTTCATTTAAAGGAAAGTCCCTTAATGCTGAACTCCTCCAAGGTCCAGACTTGACTAATCCCCTTCTTGGCGTCTTGCTTCGTTTCCGTCAGGAGAAAATTGCAATAATGGCTGACATTGAAGCAATGTACTACCAAGTACAAGTACAGGAAGACCATCGTGACTATCTCAGGTTTTTGTGGTGGCCTCAAGGAGACATCAGCAAACGACTGGAGGTCTATCGGATGAATGGGCATCTCTTTGGGGCAGTATCATCCCCAAGCATAGCCAGCTTTGCCTTTCAACAAGTGTCAAGAGACAATACCAGTAAATACAGCATGGAAGAACTGGAAGCCATTCAGCGCAGCTTTTATGTAGATGATTGTCTCAAATCTGTGGCTTCTACAACTCAAGCTATCGACCTTCCCAAGGATCTAAGGAAGGCATGTGGCGAAGGAGGATTTACTCTTACCAAACGGGTGAGTAACAGCCAAGACGTGCTTAGAACCACCCCTGAAGTGCACAGAGCTAAACCAGTTGAGCAACTAGATCTGGACAAAGACAAAACACCTCTAGGAAGAGTTCTAGGCATCCAGTGGAATATCGTGAGAGATACTTTTACCTTCACTGCTGCCATCGAACACAGAGTTCCTACAAGAAGAACAGTTCTTTCTGTTGTCAGTTCGATTTACTGTTCGGTTTCCTGTCACCATTCATTCTCAAGGCGAAGCAAATCCTTAGAGGACTCTGCGTTGATAGGATGTGTGTGGATGGGATGAAGTTATCCCAGAACACCTTTCAAAGTCATGGCAAAGATGGATAGCAGAACTTGATCAGCTGGGCAGACTTGAAGTGGACAAGTGCATGAAGCCTGAACATCTTGGATTCATAAGGACTGCTGAGTGAAACAGGGCATGGCACTGCAAGCTCCATTAGATTCACGAACCACAAAGGAGTCATTCATTCTCGGGAAATCCAGAGTCAATCCTCCGAAGCAAATCACCATTCCCAGACTGGAGCACTTGCTGTAATCGTTGACAGGATGTTACAGAAGGAACTAAACGTGAAACTACAGAAATCAACCTTCTGGACAGATCAGCACTAAAATACATCCACAACCAAACAAACAGATTCCATACCTACGTTGCTAATAGGATAGCTGTGATTCACACCTTGTCCCAAGAAAGCCAATGGAGGCATGTAGGTTCCAAGGACAATCCAGCAGACTTTGCATCACGTGGATTAAATATTGAACCATTCTTGGAGTCCAGAAGATGGTTGAATGGCCCTGACTTCCTTTCAAAGGAGGAACGTGAATGGCCCGAAGTGCCAAAGGATCTCGGCCACATCCTCCTTAAAGATCCAGAGATTAAAAAGGACATCTCTGTTAACAGCTTGAAAATAAATAACTGTGCAACCACCGACCTCATTGAGCACTACTCCTCCTCTACAGAGAGCAGTTGGTTGGTTGTTGAAACTCAAAAGACTGCTTCAAAACTGCAGAAAGACAACAAGGACTATCTGTGGAGGATTTGGAGGAAGCAGAGAAATCCATCATTCACTACGAACAAGAGCGCTACTTTGAATCTGAGCTGATGCTGCGAAGGAAAGGAAAAGATGTTAAAGCCGACAGCCCCTTACGCAAAGTTGATCCTATTCTGGATGAAGGTATCCTACGGATTGGAGGACGCATACGTAAATCTGCTATGCCAGTACATTTGAGAAACCCGATAATCCTTCCAAAAAACTCCCACATATCCAAACTGATTAGGGATGCTCCGATCGCCAATTTCGGGGCCGATCGCCGATCCGATCGAGTGGGCGGGGCCTAAATGGAAGATTTAAACATCACTTTAAATCTTCCCTTTAAAGTGATGTTTAAACTCAGTTAATGGGGCTCATTCACTGGAGCTTCCACAAACAACACTCAACTTAATTATTACATTCAAATGATGAACATTATTCAAGTTCACATTCACTTTGGATAACACGGGAGAAATGAGCGGAAGCTCTCTCTCTCTCTCTCTCTCTCTCTCTCTCTCTCTCTCTCTCTCTCTCTCTCTCGACAGCCAGTCAGTCAGTATCTCATGCAGCTCACAGATCCAGTAATGAGTGACCCGACAGTGAAGAATAAATATATTAATAACTAGTTTAGCTTCTTCCAGAGGTAGATAAAATAGCTAAGTGTGTTAGGTCTAACTCTTGTGTGTTTCGTTCCGCTCTCCGGTCCGGCGGGCGGAGCTGCAGGGTTTCTGCTTCACGTTGCATTCCGCTATTTTACTGTCTTTTTAAGACACCTTAAAATGATGCCAGACCGGTGAAGCCATGTTGGCGAGCTTGCTTTGCCGCACACAGATAAAAGTGTCATGTATTTTACGTCATGCGTCGCTCTCGTGATCGCTCTCGCGATCGGCTCCGCGATCGGCTCTCGCGATGGCTCTCGCGATCGGCATGTTTAGAGAGTACCGATCGATCGGTAAAGAGTGAGTATCGGCCGATATCGTTCGGTGACCGATCGATCGGAGCATCCCTAAAACTGATTCTACGCGATATTCATCAGCAGGTCGGACACTCTGGGAGGAACCACATGCTCTCCAGACTAGGCCAGACATTCTGGTTACCCTCTGCCAACTCTTCTGCAAGGAAAATAATAAAGGCTTGTGTTTTTTGTAGACGCATGCAAGCTAGAGCTGGAGAACAACAAATGGCTGACCTACCTGAAGATCGTGTGGCTCCAGACCTTCCAGCTTTCTCTCATGTGGGAATTGACTATTTCCGACCCATCGTGGTTAAAAGCGGTCGAGGCCAGGTGAAGCGGTGGGGGGTAATATTCACCTGCCTTGTGAGTCGAGCTATTCATCTGGAGGTGGCGAGTACCTTGGATACTAACTCCTGCATCAACGCCATAAGGCGGTTTTCATGTCGAAGAGGCGACTTTGTAGGCGCTCAGAACGAACTGGAGACTGCTCTCAACCAGCTTGATCACAAAAGGATCCAGGATTCCCATCTCTGAGCAAGTCAGGTGGCTGTGCAATCCCTCATCAGGAGCACACTTGGGAGGAGTGTGGGAAAGACTGATCAGGCAGTTCTTCAACATCAGCTCATGGATGATGAAATGCTACAAACTGCCTGTTGTGAAGTTGAATCTATTCTCAATGACAGACCGATCACAACTGTGTCAGCTGATCCTAATGGTTTAGAACCCCTCACGCCAAACCACCTGCTGCAGCTGGAAACCAAACCACTCCTACCACCGGGACTCTTCTGCAAAGATGACCTCTACACCAGAAAGAGATGGAGACAAGGTCAATACATTGCAGACCTCTTCTGGCAGAGGTGGGCTGAAGAACATCTGCCACTCGTGCAGCAAAGGCAAAAGTGGGTCAACACTAGAAGGAATCTTCAACCCAACGATATTGTGGTCATCGTCGATGAAACAGCACCAAGGAACTCATGGCCGCTCGGCCGTGTGGTTGAAACCCTGCCCGGACCCAAAGGTCTGGTCAGAAGTGTGTTAGTTCAGACCAAGACTAGCATCCTGCAAAGGCCCATTAGCAAGCTCTGTCTACTCCTGGAAGCCAACTGAGCCAAGAGCTAGCCAATGCCCAACCCCGTATCCCCTGCACACACACATACTATCTTTCTTACATCTGTCCATACACACACCTCTCTATTTCAAACTACACTGATACCTTTTTGACTATTGTCTCCTGCCTTGTTGAATGTATATATGCATATTAGTAGATTTATGATAAACAGAAATGTAATTAGATATTTTGCGTAGTTTAAAATATTTAAAGGTGGTACCTGGCTCCATCGAATGTTTTGTTGTAATTGATTTGCTATTGCATCACAATTAGGGGCCGGTATGATGAAGCCATATCTCGGAGCTTATATTATTTAATAGTTATCCATTTATTTTATCGTTCTTTTTTGTTTATAGCAAATCTTCCTTTTAATTCTTATTTAAGTTGATCAAATAAGTTGTACTATGCCTCTGTTTTTGTAAAGGCAGCCTCTGGGCGCCGGGGGAGGGGAGACCTGCTCATTATAAATCTGGGAAACAGGTGGTAGTGGGCGGCGCACCCGGGAGGCTTATGGTTTTTTACCATCGGGTAAGAAGGAAGAGAAATGCTTGATGTGTTGATAATAAATCGCACTGAAACCACTTTTGCTCGGACCTTGATTTTTACCCATGCGTAAGATTCGCTGACGGGTGCCTCAGCGGTACTTTGCTTCGATTTATATTTATTTCTTATATTTTTATGATTTTGCCCGCTATAGGTCATGTGCGCGTTCGTGTGTTGGAGGAGGGGCTCTGTAAGCAAGTGGCAGATTTCTTCCAGTTGTGTATTCAAATTATAGCGCACTCAAGCTGGTTTCTCCCAAATTACCTACCCCACCTTTAAAGAGGACCTATTCTTCTCTTTGGAGTTTTTCCTTCCCTGTAGTGTGTTTTATAGGTTTTAGTGCATGTAAATGGTCTGCAAAGGCTAAAATCCCTGTGTGTCCCCCCCCTTCGCCTGAAACGCCTCCTTTGTATACTTCCGGATTATATTGACATGTAACACTCGCACTCCTATTGGCTAGCGCTCCAACACATCGTACGTGATAGGCTAAGGGGCGGGACATCTCTAAGCAGTTGACCAATCACAACAGTTCATCGTTTTAGGCAGGATGAAAACAATGAAAGAATTAACTGAATTAAATGACATACGAGCTTTTGAAAACGACTTAAAATATCTTCGATAACATTTATTTTGCCTAATCAATTCATGACAAATAGGTAATCAGAAAAAAAAGCATGCTACTGTACATGAACACATTTATTATATTACTTGAGGAATATGTTTCACTAATATCGGCAAGTTAGGTTACAGATAAATCAAAAGTAACATTGGTTTTGTGTCATTAAAACTGTCACTCTTTACACCTGAAGTATGAGCAGCTTGTAACATTTGCTTTTCATTTCTTCAAGCTCAGCTTTCTCCACACTGAGCTAAATATATCCGTGCAGAATCAACAGAACCTGGGCTATATGCGCAAAACCTACAAAAACAAACCTGGACAAGCTACACACCCTATTCACGCATGTACTGTATGTGTTCAAAACAAACCCACAGCTAAGTATAGTGCAGGGCTATTTCTCCCCATTGTGAGTTGAAACAAGCCTTTGTCCAAAAGCTCTCAAAACTTTTCCAAAAGACCTTGGAAGAAGGTGAGGAACTTGGGTGTTCTGTTTGTTTCATAAGGAAAACCGCTGACCCAAAACCTGCACACACACCTCAGGAAAGTATCTCAGTATGCTGGGGGCCTGACACATGGCTGAAGTTGTTTCTAATGATGTTTTACTGATGAAGAAATGTTGTGTCGCCTCATAATTGTACAGAAAGACATATACAAATTGGGTTTATTGTACATTGACACAGTAGGAGGAATACAATTGTACAAAGGAGCAAATATACGACCAAGGGAAATGAGTCAGCATTTTAGTATTTCCTGTTCCCTTGTCTGGAAGTTAATGTTTTTTGAATGGGTTTTTTGTTATTAGCCTGAAATAATGTCTGTGGTTAGTGTCTAAAGGAGACGACCAAATGTCATTATGCCCAACATTAGCCACCTTTAGCTTAGCGGCGGTGACGTGAAGTCATGTGACCGTGCTGTAGTTCCTTTATAGCCCAACATTAGCCGCCTTTAGCTTAGCGGCGGTGAGGTGAAGTCATGTGACCGTGCTGTAGTTCCTTTATAGCCCAACATTAGCCTCCTTTAGCTTAGCGGTGGTGATGTGAAGTCATGTGACCGTGCTGTAGTTCCTTTATAGCCCAACATTAGCCGCCTTTAGCTTAGCGGTGGAGACGTGAAGTCATGTGACTATGGGTTGGGTACCGAGAACATTTCGATTCCAACGGCATCATTTAGAAATGTGAATTTCGGTTCCGCTTTTCGATGCCTGAGGAAATGTTTCTCGCCGCTCTCCGTAGCCTACTGTGTGACTGCGGCGGGGCGGGAAATGTAGCGTTGTACCTACACTTCCTACAGTCTAACCTGAGACCAGGGCCGGCCCGTCACACTGGCGTTATAGATGTTCGCCTAGGGTGCCAGATCTGTGGAGGCGCTGCGCTGGCAGCTCTGGGAAAAAAAAATGTTTTGACCGTTGGAGCTCATCCTAATTTTCGGCCTTGATGTAACAACATTCATAATTAAGTAAAGGTAACACCCTTTTCATCCCGGTTGCACTTTTCATTTGCCCTGTACGATGCGCGCTGCAAGTGATGAAAATGGGGGATGTTGGCTTATCTGGCACCCGCAGCTCACAGCCAAAGTGCGAGTGAGCGTGGGAGCGAGCGAGGGAGAAAGGGAGGGAGGGCGCTGTTGTTATTAGCATCTGGTGCTAGCTGCTCTAACGGAATAAGAAGAAGATGTGTCTACAATGATGTGGAGGAGAGTCCTCTCCAGTCAGACTGAGGCTGATAGCTTCAGCTCAGTGAGGTAAAGGACTCTGAGAGTTTAGATAGTTCACTTTAGTCTAAGTTATCTCAGTGGGTCTCAAACGGTTTGATCACGATGTATGTAAACACATATTTCCAAGGCTCTCTTTTATAATGATTGGGATAAACAGGTTTGAAATCATTCCAATGTAAACTATAGGACAGTAAACCAGACATATCGCTTTAAACTGGAGAGATACAAAAATATGCATAAATAAAATAGTAAAATAAGATATGAAGGAATAACAAAATAAAATGAGTAATAATGTATTTGTCATTGGCTATGGGTTATTGGTTCTGCTCACATACTTATTTAATTATTAAAATGTAAACCGATCTTTTTCATATGGGTGTTTAGAGTTGTACCCTCTAGATCAGGTCTCTAGTAATTCTGCGTGTGCACCAGATCGAAGCATTTTATTTCAAAATGTTCAAATATTTCTTCCCGGTATGTAGCTTCAGTGGTTCTCAGGTTGCAGTTACATAGCAGTGAATATCAACAGACTGATTAATGTGAATATTACTGTAAACTAACCCGTGTAAAAGTTTCTCGAATAAATGTACTTTTTTTGGTGGAAGAAGCATGCATCATTTTGTTACCCTGCCACTCAAAGAACCGGAATTGAGAACCGTTAAGAACCGGAATCGAAAAGTAGAATCGGAATCAGAATCGTGGAAATTCAAACGATACCCAACGATGTGACCGTGCTGTAGTTCCTTTATAGCAGTGCTTCTCAAAGTGTGGTCCGCGCACCACTGGTGGTCCGTGAGCGCCCCCTTGTGGTCCGTGAGTATATTGGCAACATTTCACATTTTAAATAAATAAGTTAATTTAAGTTTTCCGCACTCTCGCGGGAATATCTCCGCAATGGAGCGAGCTTAAGTTTCACTTTTGATTGCATGAAATAGCCCAGCGCAACACCTTCGTCACTTGTTTGTACCACTTTCAGGTGATTTGTAATCTGTTTTAGAAAAAATATGTG
>CM070482.1:4234264-4244264 GCA_036324585.1 Champsocephalus esox | reverse complement strand
CTGAAGTAACAGACAGAGAATCTGCACTTTGGAAACAGGGCTGAAACAGAGGGGGTTATGGGTAATGCTGCAATGATCTGTTTGGTGTTCCAGCCAATCAGAGACAGGTTCTGGATATACCGGAGTCTTGTGATACACTGATGAAACACAGTACAATAGGGGACCTTTAATAACACAGAGCAGACAGTAGAGGGCGCTGTTGGTCCAGACATCTCTCTCTGACCTGGAGTGACCCGTTGTGGAGCTGGAGGCAGCGAAACCTCCCGAAATCATAACCTGGGTTATTATCAATCACGTGTCTTTGGGGAAAACGATTATATATACTCTTTAGGATGCATTCGACTGTATTTAATGGTCGTTTGCTTAATTGACGGGGCTAGGGGAGTGAGTTTATGGAATGATTCTGACTGGCAGCTACAAAACTTACAGTTTCTTCTCGTAGGGGAAATTACGGGGAAAAAAAGGCATATTTTTTTTAATTGATTTGCCTCTAATGCAAAACATTCGATGAAATACATGTGTCATGAGCAGGTCTTGGGACTATGGTTGTCATGCTGTCCTTTAGAGAGCTTCAGTCTTGTACCTACATGTGGAGCGAAGCCTTTGACAGGTACAGAGAAATGGCAAGAAAAGGAAATGCATGTCTCTTGAAAAACACCTTATGTTTAAATCACTAAAGCACGCGACATCATGCTGGATGTCAAAAGAGTATCGTCATGTTTTCACTATAAGATCGATTTGTATTGCTGTCCTAAAATAACCCCTCATCTTCACGAGTCCAGGGTCCGGGTGGTCCCTGTCTGAGCGCTGCTTCTCCATCGCACGTTACATGGATCCTTGTCTTATCTAGCTCTCTAAAAGCTGCTTTGACGGGATGAAACATGACGGATTACACGGCTGCATGTCAGCGCTCATCGCTCTGCGGTGTGGTTCGATAACAGATGTGTTCCGTCTTCACACCAGTGACTACGTGTTGCATCTCTGCACAGCACAGCGCAAGACACAGAGGCAATTCAAAGTGCTTCACATTTAACACATAATCATTCGACAATACAATTCATAAACGCGATAAAATAATGGTGGCAGCTAGAAGTGCAATGATAAGGCACGGTTAAAGATCTCAGGGTAGACTGCCGTAAAAAGAAAGGTTTTTAACTTTGATTTAAAATAACGCAGGGTTCAGAATCAGGTTCACTCAGTAGGTTAAATACTAGAAGCAATGCAGAGAGGGCAAGAGTACACACATCCTTTCCTCAAGTAGAAGTACACACATCCTTTACTCGAGTAGAAGTACACACATCCTTTCCTCAAGTAGAAGTACACACATCCTTTACTCAAGTAGAAGTACACACATCCTTTACTCGAGTAGAAGTACACACATCCTTTACTCAAGTAGAAGTACAGATACTCGTGTTTAAAAATACTCTGGTGAAAGTAGAAGTACCGACTAAACTTCTTTACTCAAGTAAAAGTAAAGAGGCTTTGAAGTGTACTTCAGTAAAAAGTACCCATAGCTAGCAGCTGCTTTAAAGAGTACCTGACCTCCCTTTATATCAATAGAACAATAATGTCATTGTTAGCGAATGAATGTTTCCACGGCAACATGACAACGTTTCCATTGGTCCCTCTTCTTTAGAGAAGACCAGGAAGTGATGGATACACGGATCGTGTTCTAACCAATAGGCACGCAGTGACTCTAAAGAATAATGATCACGCACCAAACTAGGGCTGCTCGATTATGGCAAAAATCATAATCTCGATTATGTGGGTCAATAATTGATATCACGATTATTAAAAAGAATTATCCATTTACTTTGAAAATATCAAGTTATTGGAGAAAGAAAATGTGAACAGTATGTTTTTAACAGTTGATTACCCTGAACTTTAAGTATACTTCAACGGTAAAACCAATACAAAGAAAATGTATTAAAAAAAATAAAATCGTTTTATTTCGATTACGTTGTTTTCGTAATCGTTGCAAGCCATAATCGTAATTGCGATTATAATACGATTTATTGAGCAGCCCTACACCAAACACACATTCAAACTAAAGGAACCAGCTGTTTGGAAAATGTAGGAAGTAGAAAGTACAGGTATTTGTGTTCAACATTTAAGAAGTAGAAAGTACAGGTATTTGAGTTCAACATGTGAGAAGTAGAAAGTACAGGTATTTGTGTTCAACAGGTAAGAAGTAGAAAGTACAGGTATTTGTGTTCAAATGTAAGAAGTAGAAAGTACAGGTATTTGTGTTCAAATGTAAGAAGTAGAAAGTACAGGTATTTGTGTTCTAAACATGTAAGAAGTAGAAAGTACAGGTATCTGAGTTCAACATGTGAGAAGTAGAAAGTACAGGTATTTGAGTTCAACATGAGAGAAGTAGAAAGTACAGGTATTTGAGTTCAACATGTAAGAAGTAGAAAGTACAGGTATTTGAGTTCAACATGAGAGAAGTAGAAAGTACAGGTATTTGAGTTCAACATGTAAGAAGTAGAAAGTACAGGTATTTGAGTTCAACATGTAAGAAGTAGAAAGTACAGGTATTTGAGTTCAACATGTAAGAAGTAGAAAGTACAGGTATTTGAGTTCAACATGTAAGAAGTAGAAAGTACAGGTATTTGAGTTCAACATGTGAGAAGTAGAAAGTACAGGTATTTGAGTTCAACATGTAAGAAGTAGAAAGTACAGGTATTTGAGTTCAACATGTGAGAAGTAGAAAGTACAGGTATTTGTGTTCAACATGTAAGAAGTAGAAAGTACAGGTATTTGTGTTCAACATGTAAGAAGTAGAAAGTACAGGTATTTGTGTTCAACATGTAAGAAGTAGAAAGTACAGGTATTTGTGTTCAACATGTAAGAAGTAGAAAGTACAGGTATTTGAGTTCAACATGTGAGAAGTAGAAAGTACAGGTATTTGAGTTCAACATGTAGAGAAGTAGAAAGTACAGGTATTTGAGTTCAACATGTAAGAAGTAGAAAGTACAGGTATTTGAGTTCAACATGAGAGAAGTAGAAAGTACAGGTATTTGAGTTCAACATGTAAGAAGTAGAAAGTACAGGTATTTGAGTTCAACATGTAAGAAGTAGAAAGTACAGGTATTTGAGTTCAACATGTAAGAAGTAGAAAGTACAGGTATTTGAGTTCAACATGTAAGAAGTAGAAAGTACAGGTATTTGAGTTCAACATGTAAGAAGTAGAAAGTACAGGTATTTGAGTTCAACATGTAAGAAGTAGAAAGTACAGGTATTTGAGTTCAACATGTAAGAAGTAGAAAGTACAGGTATTTGAGTTCAACATGTGAGAAGTAGAAAGTACAGGTATTTGAGTTCAACATGTAAGAAGTAGAAAGTACAGGTATTTGAGTTCAACATGTGAGAAGTAGAAAGTACAGGTATTTGTGTTCAACATGTAAGAAGTAGAAAGTACAGGTATTTGTGTTCAACATGTAAGAAGTAGAAAGTACAGGTATTTGTGTTCAACATGTAAGAAGTAGAAAGTACAGGTATTTGTGTTCAACATGTAAGAAGTAGAAAGTACAGGTATTTGAGTTCAACATGTGAGAAGTAGAAAGTACAGGTATTTGAGTTCAACATGTAAGAAGTAGAAAGTACAGGTATTTGAGTTCAACATGTAAGAAGTAGAAAGTACAGGTATTTGAGTTCAACATGTAGAGAAGTAGAAAGTACAGGTATTTGAGTTCAACATGTAAGAAGTAGAAAGTACAGGTATTTGAGTTCAACATGTAAGAAGTAGAAAGTACAGGTATTTGAGTTCAACATGTAAGAAGTAGAAAGTACAGGTATTTGAGTTCAACATGTAAGAAGTAGAAAGTACAGGTATTTGAGTTCAACATGTAAGAAGTAGAAAGTACAGGTATTTGTGTTCAACATGTAAGAAGTAGAAAGTACAGGTATTTGTGTTCAACATGTAAGAAGTAGAAAGTACAGGTATTTGTGTTCAACATGTAAGAAGTAGAAAGTACAGGTATTTGAGTTCAACATGTGAGAAGTAGAAAGTACAGGTATTTGAGTTCAACATGTGAGAAGTAGAAAGTACAGGTATTTGTGTTCAACATGTAAGAAGTAGAAAGTACAGGTATTTGGTTCAACATGTAAGAAGTAGAAAGTACAGGTATTTGTGTTCAACATGTAAGAAGTAGAAAGTACAGGTATTTGTGTTCAACATGTAAGAAGTAGAAAGTACAGGTATTTGTGTTCAACATGTAAGAAGTAGAAAGTACAGGTATTTGAGTTCAACATGTGAGAAGTAGAAAGTACAGGTATTTGAGTTCAACATGTAGAGAAGTAGAAAGTACAGGTATTTGAGTTCAACATGTAAGAAGTAGAAAGTACAGGTATTTGAGTTCAACATGTGAGAAGTAGAAAGTACAGGTATTTGAGTTCAACATGTAAGAAGTAGAAAGTACAGGTATTTGAGTTCAACATGTAAGAAGTAGAAAGTACAGGTATTTGTGTTCAACATGTAAGAAGTAGAAAGTACAGGTATTTGAGTTCAACATGTAAGAAGTAGAAAGTACAGGTATTTGTGTTCAACATGTAAGAAGTAGAAAGTACAGGTATTTGAGTTCAACATGTAAGAAGTAGAAAGTACAGGTATTTGAGTTCAACATGTAAGAAGTAGAAAGTACAGGTATTTGAGTTCAACATGTAAGAAGTAGAAAGTACAGGTATTTGAGTTCAACATGTAGAGAAGTAGAAAGTACAGGTATTTGAGTTCAACATGTAAGAAGTAGAAAGTACAGGTATTTGAGTTCAACATGTAAGAAGTAGAAAGTACAGGTATTTGAGTTCAACATGTAAGAAGTAGAAAGTACAGGTATTTGAGTTCAACATGTAAGAAGTAGAAAGTACAGGTATTTGAGTTCAACATGTGAGAAGTAGAAAGTACAGGTATTTGTGTTCAACATGTAAGAAGTAGAAAGTACAGGTATTTGTGTTCAACATGTAAGAAGTAGAAAGTACAGGTATTTGTGTTCAACATGTAAGAAGTAGAAAGTACAGGTATTTGTGTTCAACATGTAAGAAGTAGAAAGTACAGGTATTTGAGTTCAACATGTGAGAAGTAGAAAGTACAGGTATTTGAGTTCAACATGTGAGAAGTAGAAAGTACAGGTATTTGTGTTCAACATGTAAGAAGTAGAAAGTACAGGTATTTGTGTTCAACATGTAAGAAGTAGAAAGTACAGGTATTTGTGTTCAACATGTAAGAAGTAGAAAGTACAGGTATTTGTGTTCAACATGTAAGAAGTAGAAAGTACAGGTATTTGAGTTCAACATGTGAGAAGTAGAAAGTACAGGTATTTGAGTTCAACATGAGAGAAGTAGAAAGTACAGGTATTTGTGTTCAACATGTAAGAAGTAGAAAGTACAGGTATTTGTGTTCAACATGTGAGAAGTAGAAAGTACAGGTATTTGAGTTCAACATGTAAGAAGTAGAAAGTACAGGTATTTGAGTTCAACATGTAAGAAGTAGAGAGTACAGGTATTTGTGTTCAACATGTAAGAAGTCAAAGTAAAAAGTCGTCAGAGAAATAAGTCGTGGAGTAAAGTACTGACACCAGAAAAGTACAGTAACAAAGTATTTGTACTCCACTCCTTCCCACCTCTGATGGAGAAGTGAGTCTCTAATGTGTGTTTCTCTCCCCTCACAGCCCCACATTCCCCAGCTCTCCCCCTTTTGTTTCCCCCCCACCCGCCTTTTTCCCGAGGGGCCTTTGTTGAACTCTGACCTCCACAAAGAGCTTGTTAAATGCCTGTGTAATCCCTGCGTCGCTGTGTCTTTGCCAAGTGCCACGTCCATGTGTGCATGTGGGGGATCCTCTGTCCCTCTCTCAGGAGACATCTTGTCTTCCTCCATCAGATCAACCTGATGGAGGACGCAGGCTTTAAAGAAGAGGCCCAATTCTGCTGTTTTGGGGGTGGTCCCTTTCCTGTAGTGTGTTTATGTATTGGTTGTAGTGCATGTCAATGGTCTGCAGAGGCTAAAATCCCTGTGTTTCCTCCAGAGCTAGTTTCTCTCCCACAAACCAATGCATCACTATAACACTCGCGCTCCTATTGGCTAGCGCTCCAGCACATTGAACGTGATAGGCTAAGGGGATAGTTATTGCTGTGGTGTAATGTATTGAAGTACATATACTCAATAGTGTATAAGTACAATTTCGAGGTACTTTTACACTGGGTTGATTACCTATAACCATTTTCATCGTATACTTCTTCTCCACTGTATTTCGGAAGCCATTATTGTGCGGTTTACGTCATCTTTATCCGACAGCTTTTACAGAATCACATTATAAGCTAATAACAAATACAAATAGATTTGCGCTCCTATTGGCTAGCGCTCCAGCACATAGTACGTGATAGGCTAAGGGGCGGGACATCTCTCTCTCTTTTAAAGCGCAGCTGTACATTTTTACATTTCTACTTTAATCAAATCAAATTAAGTTTTATTTATATAGAACATTTATAAACGATGTTTGGTGGAGCCGAAGTTCTGTACATAGAATACAAATAGCCGACAGTCGAGACGCTTTACAGCAAATACAACAGCACAGACCCTCTGTCCTTAGACCCTCTGTCCTTAGACCCTCTGTCCTCAGACCCTCTGTCCTTAGACCCTCTGTCCTTAGACCCTGTATCCTTAGACCATCTGTCCTTAGACCCTGTGTCCTTAGACCCCCTGTCCTTAGACCCTCTGTCCTTAGACCCTCTGTCATTAGACCCTGTGTCCTTAGACCCTCTGTCCTCAGACCCTATGTCCTTAGACCCTGTGTCCTTAGACCCTGTGTCCTTAGACCCTCTGTCCTTAGACCCTCTGTCATTAGACCCTCTGTCCTTATACCCTCTGTCCTCAGACCCTCTGTCCTTAGACCCTCTGTCATTAGACCCTCTGTCCTTATACCCTGTGTCCTTAGACCCTCTGTCCTTAGACTATGTGTCCTTAGAACCTCTGTCCTTAGACCCTCTGTCCTTAGACCCTCTGTCCTTAGACCCTCTGTCATTAGACCCTCTGTCCTTAGACCCTCTGTCCTTAGACCCTCTTAGACCCTCTGTCCTTAGACCCTCTGTCCTTAGACCCTCTGCCCTTAGACCCTCTGTCCTTAGACCCTCTGTCCTTAGACCCTCTGTCCTTAGACCCTCTTAGACCCTCTGTCCTTAGACCCTCTGTCCTTACACCCTCTGTCCTTAGACCCTCTGTCCTTAGACCCTCTGTCCTTAGACTCTCACATCGTACAAGGAAACACTTCCAGAGAAACCCCACAGTTGAAGGGAACATGGAGAAACCTCAGGGAGAGCAACAGAGGAGGGATCCCTCTCCCAGGACGGACAGACGTGCAATAGATGCCGTGTGGAAATCAAGAGATAATACATGTTATAGCATAGAGACCGAATGTGTCTGAAATGCATGTGTCTGTAATGAGAAGATGAATCCACGAGGATGTCAGCTACAGTCCTGAGGAAGCCATCAGGGAAGCAGCATGACGAGACCCAAGGCAGGACCGCAGAGACAGGTTCAGCCACGACCCGAAGTCCACGACTTCATCCAGAACTCAGGATGGAGGATCCAGGACACAGGGCGACAGCAAGAGGACCAGCCTCGACCCCGGACCCCGGCGTAGAGATAGACACAAAACAAGAACAAAGATGTGGTTAACCGGAACAAGAGAAGACACAGACACAGACGGAGAGGTCAAAGGTCACTGGATAAAAGTTATTCTTGATGACCCTCCAGAAAGATCTCATGAACCTCCCACTCGATCTATCACGACCCGAGCAGCTCTATTAGAAGTCCAAGGTAAAGGCACAGGCCGGCGCATATCGTCATGGAACCCCTCACCATATGAACTCTGACCCTCAAGTGTACAAGTGAAGAGACGCCATTTTAGAATAGTATTTCCTCTCTTCTCAGAGAAACAAGGGTGTGAAAGGAACAGCCAGGAAATCAACATGAACTGATCCTTGACGAGTCGTCCAACTGTAACATGTCAGTAAAATCATTTCCATTACAAGTTTAATAACCAAACTCAAAAGGAAAAATAAAATCTTCTAACGGCTGAACTGTAATATCGTGGTGCTTTCCCGTGATCAACAAGTGACATCGCTATGTCGCACTCGCGTGTTCTCCTATTGGCTAGCGCTCCAACACATTGTACGTGATAGGCTAAGGGGCGGGACATCTCTAGGCGGTTGACCAATCAGAGAAGACTGGGCTCTGGTTTCAGACAGAGGGTGAAAAGAGGTGCTGCAGCATTAAAGCGTGGAGACATGTCAAACACACACACATAATGCTAACTTTAAGGTTCTTTGTTACCGTGTGCCTCGACTGTGACGCGTCTCCGTGCTTTGATGTCCACCACCACCCTCTGTGACACACGACAGCAAAGGACCCTCCAAACAGCACAATAGGGCCTCTTCAGAGAGATGTAAACATGTCACAGGAGAGACACTAAGTATAAATATGAACCTGAAAATAAGTACGTGTCCTCTTCAACTCCTTTCCCAAGAACCTCCTCTTTGAACCCGATCAATACTCTCAGAAACGCAACGTCTCCCCCCCGTCTGAAATACAGCCCCGTCTCCCCCCGTCTGAAATACAGCCCCGTCTCCCCCCGTCTGAAATACAGCCCCGTCTCCCCCCGTCTGAAATACAGCCCCGTCTCCCCCCGTGTGAAATACAGCCCCGTCTCCCCCCGTCTGAAATACAGCCCCGTCTCCCCCCGTGTGAAATACAGCCCTGTCTCCCCCCGTCTGAAATACAGCCCCGCCTCCCCCCGTCTGAAATACAGCCCCGCCTCCCCCCGTCTGAAATACAGCAACGTCTCCCCCCGTCTGAAATACAGCCCCGTCTCCCCCCGTCTGAAATACGGCAACGTCTCCCCCCGTCTGAAATACAGCCCCGTCTCCCCCCGTCTGAAATACAGCCCCGTCTCCCCCCCGTCTGAAATACAGCCCCGTCTCCCCCCGTCTGAAATACGGCCCCCCGGGGCGCTTACAGGAAGATGGCGAATTGTGAAGACTCAGAGCCCACGGCGGCGGCCTCTTTGGGTAGAGACGGGTGAGTCACTGACGTCCACAGCCCCGTCCCCTCCCTCTGGACCCCGGGGTTCACCTCGCCAGGCACGAGAGGAATGCTCTGGTTCTCCTGGAGAGACCCGGGACATGAATCGACTCGCCCTCCTCACAGTCACACGTAGGAGGCGGGGGGCCGGGGAGTGCATGAGTGCAGGCTGGAGAACACATGCAGGAAAGAGATGGGGCGAGAGACGTGGTTGAGGACGAGGACAATGTTTACAGTGTGGCGGACATATGTGGAGGGACAGCTTTAAAGGTCCCCTATTGTACTGTGTTTCATCAGTGTATCACAGGAACCAGATATATCCAGAGCCTGTCTCTGATTGGCTGAAACACCAAACAGGTCATTGCAGCATTACCCATAATCCCCTCTGTTTCAGCCCTGTTTCCAAAGTGCTGATTCTCTGTCTGTTACTCTATGTGAAGATAAGGAGCCCCTCCCCACGCCCCTCTGAGAGACATCTGGTTACAAAGAACTCAATGGAGCTCTAGAGGAGATTCAGGTGATAAGGGGTACCTTGTTGCTGATTGGCTAATGGCTCCTCAAGACAACACATCGTTATGACATCACAAAGTGGCCCAAATCTGATCAGCTCGTTTTCAGACAGGTTTTTATAGAAATGGATCAAAAAGAGAGAGAATCTTTGTTCCTGAAGCTTTCAGAGTCTCTTTCCACAGAGGGGACACATGTTGATGTAGAAGAGACATGAAGAAGAGGGGACACATGTTGATGTGGAAGAGACATGAAGAAGAGGGGACACATGTTGATGTAGAAGAGACATGAAGAAGAGGGGACACATGTTGATGTAGAAGAGACATGAAGAAGAGGGGACACATGTTGATGTAGAAGAGACATGAAGAAGAGGGGACACATGTTGATGTAGAAGAGACATGAAGAAGAGGGGACACA